>JANKKB010028923.1:0-18033 GCA_026225775.1 Bursera palmeri | reverse complement strand
CTTTTATTATAAATATAAGGTTTATATACAAGATAAATATAGCCTTGAAACCGACAACACGAATGGTTTCTAGGGTATAAACTAACAAGCCTAACTCTGTTTATAAGTTGTGAACTAAATTTGAGTTATGGTGAAGTTTTGTGTCTCTTATATATGACCACCTTATATAAACAAGGATTTTATCGTTATATTAGATATGGAACCTTGAACATTGATATTATTATAGATGCAAGGGAGAATACATGGTTAATAAACAAAACATTATAATTTATTAATATAAGTTTATATACATACAGAAAATGTCAAACTCTTAGGGCAATCTCTAACAGAATTAAAAGAAGAAATAAGGAAAGAGAAGATAAAAGCTACATGGAAGAATATTTAGAAGATTTCAAACATAGTAAGCCTTTGATGAGAGAGAATAAAATATTTATCATGGCTAAGAAGTGCAAAAAGCCATTTACATACAATGAATCTTGAAGACACCATCAAGGAAGGAAACCAGACTTTCTTACAAGACAAAGCAAAGGCTATGAATTTTCTTCTCCTTCATTTGAACGAGAAATTGGAAACAAAATATCATTCTAAAGAAGATCCACTAATTCTGTGGAATAGCTTCAAAGAGAGATTTTTTTACCAAATAGACATCTTACTTGCACAAGTTTAAATGGACTAGATCAACCTAATGTTGTAAGAAGGATTTTTTCACTTAATAAACGTATACTTTCACATGCTCAACAAAACTAGATCAAAATCATATTCCAAGACCCTAAAATTGTAGCTGATTATAACTCAACACTTTTCATGATTACTTCACAACTAAATATGACTAGAAAGTGACATGAAAGAATATGATCAACAAGACTCTGTCAACATTTAACTCATCAAATATCATTCTTTAATAAATATCGAGAGCATTGTTTTGAGAAGCACATGGATTTGATCACATGTCTACCAGTTGCTAAGAAGAATAATGAGCTTTTATTGCAGAATCATCAATCAAACGCAACTGGTTTACTACTGCTTCCAAAGATGAATGCTAAAACTTACAAGACCAGTGATCGAAATTGAGGATGTCAAAATTGCTAAAGAGGTGGTCATAATTCTTCTGACTATTGGAACGACAAGAATGATAATTAAAAGAAAGAAGATTATGAAGAGAAGAAAAGTTGAAGAAAAAGATGTTTGAAGGCTAATGAAGACATTTGTTATAGATGTGACACAAAAGACACTAGACTATGAAATTGTCAGACATCCCAGCACTTAGTGGATCTTTACCAGACAACTAAAATAAACAAAATAAAAGACATCAAGACAAATTTTCTTGAAGATTTTGACAAAGTGGAAACCACTTATTTGGACATATGCATTATATTTTTTTTTCCTTTGACTAGTTTTTGTCCCACTAGATTTTTCTAGCAAAGTCCTTAATAAGTAGTGGTAGTCCAACATCACTTTGAGTTTCAACATATAATTGTGTTTGTTTGCTAAGCTTTTATCCCACTAGGTTTTTCCTTGGAGAAGTCAAATACAATTACTTAAAGTGGTAGATCTTTAAAAGACGAGTGCTGTGAAGAACGTGGAGTTTGATCGCTACCACTCAAGCCAACTCACTCTCTAATATCTAATGCAAAGTCATCCCAAGTAGAATAGGTCTATTAGACTTACAAGGGAGTTGAGCTAAGGAAATGTGAAGACATTTGGAATGGTGTGATGTGCTTTGAAGAGAATTGAAGCTCGCATGAAGAGAGTGGGACTAACTTGCTTAGATGCAAAGGATTTGAAAGAAAACAAAAGTTGTTGGACTCAATTGAGATTTTGAATAGCCATTCCACTTCAATTTTGTTTAGTGTTTCATGATTGGCTAAAGATGCGGTGCTATTGCCTATGTAAAGGCAGGCCTCTCTTATTAATTTAAAGTATCACATTTATAGTTTCACTGAAGTTTAATATTAGAAAGCTTATTGCTCTCTTTTCTTTCCCCCCCTATATTATGATATTATCTTCACACTTCATACCATATTTCTTTAGTTTTATAATTTATCTAATATTCTAAATGAAAAATGTCAAATATTTTGGCTTTGATTTATATGCAAGTATCTAGACGATTATATCACCCCTAATTCTTTAAAAATACTCTATAAGATTTATCTATGACTTATTGCTATATATACTACTTCTTTTAAACATTATTATTCCCTAATCATCTAATCTTTGTCTCATCTTTTTATAAGGTTGTAATTGGTGATCCAAGAAAATGGATTAATGACAAGAGAAACTAGAAACAAATCTTAACAATTCATTCTTTAAAAGTTGAAGTAACATTGGGTGAGTAACGGATCTATTTCCTGATTTTTATGATGGCTATCATTTTTATGATGATTCTATTAATTTTTTTTATTAAAAAACTATTTTATGGTACCTAGTTTGTTCTTACATAAAATATTATAATAAAAATAATTTTTATAAATTTATACCTATTTGAAATTAATAAACATGAACTCATAATGTAATTTATTAATTTTTTTAATATTTTAGTATAAAATAATTAAAATTATAAATTTTGATAATTAAATACTTCAATATAATTTTCTAGACTATTGATTTGTAAATACTTCTAATATGTCAAGTAAAAACACGTGTTAAAAAAAATAAAATTAGGCTATGTGCAAAAGTTTTTACATTTAAACTCAGACATTAAAATTAAAAAAAAATATTATTTAGATTCATATATTCAAATTTCAATCTAATTAAAACCTTTGACAGAAAAAGAACTAAAAAATTGACATAATTGAATTTTTAACTATTAATTTGACTTGATTCAGTATTGTATAATGATCCATTTATTTCCATGTAATAATTGAGAAACTTATTGAGTTCGCAATCAAAAACTAGCTTATACCTTTTACCATTCAATCACTTAATTCGATTAGATGAATTGTTGTAAATTAGTATTAAAATTTTATGTCAATAGATTAATTACAATAACCTAACCATATATATCTATTAACAACTAATCATGGAGGCTAACATAGTTCCTTAAATATCAATTAAGCAATTCATGTCGGTAGAAGAAAAATGCTAAGTATTCTCTTAAATACAACATTTATGTATTCATAACATCAAGCTCGTGCATGGTTCTTAGCACAAAATTCTACTACTAAAATGAACTGTGGTGTTTATTTTGAATATAAGAAAAGGTAGAGCTCTAAAATTAATCAAAATTATCCCAATTGAAAAAGATCAAGAATGTATAGCTAAGTCAACGATAAGAAATAATTTTTTACGGAAACCGATTAACGATATTTGTTTATAGCTTCATTTGAGGGATCCAAGACTTGCGAAATAAGTAAATACGAAAGTACATGAGGAAAGAAGTAAACGACAAGTGAAGAGAAGGAGGTCAACTAAAGAATCCAAAAGAAAACGACACCGCAACTGCCTATCAAAACTCAATTCCGATCTATTGAAACATTACCTATTTTAATTTTAATTTTTTATCCCCTTGACTACTGCTTGTCACGGATCGTAATTTAATGGCTAATAGAGTAAAAAGAGCTTAACAGTACTTATTTCACGGCGTTTAACCATGTTCATGATCTCCAGTCTTGATCAGTCATGACACACTGACCCTGCAACTCTGCACCTGCTGAAACTTGACGGCCTCATGATCTACGACGACCCCTACTTGGTTTGACCCGGGAGATATATACGCCAAACACTGGACGTTGAGATGATGCTTGCGTGTCATAAAATTGCTAATTTTCCATCTCACCGCTCCATCAATCACGAACGTCAGCATAACAGACCCAGTTGCTTGATCCTGAAACAGTTTAACACAGTTATATGGCGCCACAGGAATTGCCGTGCCATAAACACAAGGCGTCCAAACTTTGATTTCCTTGTAGGCTTGACAGTTCGGAAGAATAGCAAAGGGGTAGGTGATTTTCTGGTTACGATAAGTGGCGTAAACATCGAGCTTCTCGTAATAAATGCTGATCTTGTCATTAGGGTTACTTGAAGAAATGGTGACCTGAAAGTTGGAGGTGATGAAGTTTGGAGTAGAGACGTTGAAGGTGTTGACGGTGACATCTTGGAGGACGAAGGTAGGTTTGGTAGATTGGAAGAGAGCCCAAACGAGGAGGATGACTAGAACTATGAGGAAGACGAAGACGAAGACAACACAGATCCATATTATTTTCCGCCTTTTGTCTTCGTGCTTGCCACAATCTGCAGCAGACATGATGATATAACAGTGGTAGAGATGTATGGAAAATAATAGTAAGTTCTGTGAAAGCTTATGGAGACGTGTTTAATGAAGAGAGGAAGAGGGAAACTCTCTGCTTTTGCGTTGACTGTCACTTGCGATGAACGTGATGGATGTGTCTGTGAGAGAGTTTTGAGTGTATATATACGTGTAATTTTATTAATAGTAATTTGTAATTAGTTTTAATTAAAGCTTAGATTATTGTTACTTAATATTTTAATTTAATTTTGAACATTAGTTGTCCACTCTTTATGTATATTTAATCCAACAATTAAGACAAATTTACAAATTATAACAATATTCATCACTTAAACTCAATTATTTCAATTCAACTATCTTTAAATTTCAAAAATAAACTAATTAATAATTGAAAGAGAGTTGAAGTTGATTATATTATGTAAATGCAACTATTTACTGAATAAATAGTTGATTATATTCTTTAATTAATAATGGCAATCTTTGTACTCACGCTTCGTCACCTATGTTACTGCTTTCTCTTTAGCTTCAACTTGCTCCTCGTCTGATCCATTTGCTGATCCATGTTCTTCTCTCCCACGTAAACCCTCTTTACAAATATATTTATTATGTATAAGTATTTCCGTCTCTTCGATTTGATCAAATAGTGCATGAGTACTTCAGTTTTGTTCTGGTAAACACTTTGAACTCGTTTTTGGATGGATAATAGAAATGGGTTCTCGGATTCAAATGATATCAGTAACAACGGCAGCACTTGTTGTGTAGCTGCAGCAAATACCGAAACTCTTCCTTCACCAAAACCTTTGAATCCGGATATATATCTCGGCTTTTCGTCCGACCAGATTTCAACTTTCATTCGGTTGCTAAAATCGTGCTTTCAACCGGCCATGAAATTGAAAGAGAGTTGAATTGAATTAATTGGCTGTGAATGATGTATATTCTTATAACTTTTAAGATTCTTTTAATTCGTTGAATCAAATATAGATGAAGGGTGAGTAGTTAGTATATAAAATTACGGTAAAAAGTCGGTAAAAAGTTAATGGTTTGATTCATTAATATTAAGTTGATTAACTGTCAATTTATTTAATGATATTGTTCAAAATTGATATATAAAGTCGACAAAGTAGTGTCGTTTAATATCGAAGTTTCTTTCAAACGGAAAGAGTTTTTTTAATCTTTCTATACTATCATAGATATGTCACTTGATATGATTGGATTTTCCTCTAGTTTATATAGCATTTTATAGTCTAATATGTCATGTGATATGATTGGATTTTTTTTTTTTTAAAACTATTAGTGCCTTCTTTCATAATATTATTAGATAATTATTTGATCCACTTGAAGGGAACTTGACAAATTCAGGAAAATTTTCTACCAAATTTTGTATTTAAATTTACAGGATAATTTTTAAAAATTTCGCGTCGTTTAAAAAAGAATAAAATAGTTTGATTACAATTTACTAGCAGTCCGAATCCTTAGCAAACAAGATCCGACTAATATGCTCGCGCTAATGTTTATAATAATAATAACATATGCAACATGGATTAGTACTAAATTAAACATTGTAGTCAATGAATTTATATATATTACATTATTGACCTATTGTTTCCTTACACTTAGTCAAGAAAGTGGATCGAGCATGTGCAAGAGCAAACTCTTTCTTAATAAAACTCAGAAAGAAAGAAAAAGGCGTAAATAAATAAATTAAATCAATCAAGATCTCAAAATCTTAAGGATAATCATGTATGTACTTATTATTGGCTTAGTCACTTTTACATGTCATGCTAAAAGTGCAATCATCACCGTTTGATGGATCAATGCGAGTGAATGCGGAAATCCTAGGAAAAAGTTCGTTTTCGCGGGTCCAAGAATATACTAATTCTGAAGCCATTTGTAATTTCTTAAAGATATAGCTCCATATGGTACTTACATTCCTTTGATCAGTAAAATTTAATATTGGTGAATGTGTTCTTGTTTAGTTAGAAGAGAAAGAGAGAGAGAGAGAGAGAGAGAAACACACGAAAGAAAATCCGAACCAACCAAAGAGAGGATAATTAGAGAATGATGAGAAAATTTGACGAGGCGGAAACGCGAGATAAAAAGAAATGACCATACTACATCAAAATTGCTTATAATTTTTAAGCGTAAATTGGGTTAAAATCTCTCGGCTTCGTGGTATTAGCATATATAATTATGAATTGGCTGCTATTTGCACCAAAAAAAAAAAAAAAAAAAATTCTCTCAACATCTTCCGATTCAAACCAACCAAAGACAAACATATTGAAAGAAAAATCAAACCAACCAAGTGAGCTTGTTGAGGTCCCATTTGGTACCAAGCAAGGGCCAATAAAAAGGCGTCTACATGCAACATGTAATGGAGTATTTGAGGTTAAAAACTTAAATACTGTGTCTAAAGTCCAATGGATCCAAGCCACCCATGTGGCTTTTATTATACATGTCGAACAAGGGTACGATGGTAACTACGTTAAGATGAGATTAAAAGTCCATTTTTTACCAAATTTTCAAAGATTTCTAATTCAATATTAATTTTTAAGATTATTTATATTTTCTGATAAAAGGCTCTTCCTGATAATTACTTTTATTTATTTATATCTTTTTGGATACAATATTCTTGTGTAATATTATATCAATTATTTAATTAAGCTTTATATGAAATATTAATTATTAATAAATATTTTCGAATAAAGGCTTATTTAGATAAAAGACCCGTATTTTTATTAAATATATTTTATTTTCATAGAATAATCCTTAGATAAAAGTCTATTTTATCCTGTTATTATTTTTTAGATAAACCTAGAAGATAAATATTCAGTATTTATCTTTTAATAAAATCGTCTCTTTATAAAGAAGGGTTTTGGTCTAAAACAAAGTCTTAAAAAAATACCTAGAATCATTCTCTTGGGTGGGAGACAGTAACATAGCCGTTTCAGAAACAAAAACACCTAGAAAATCTAGCAAAATTGTAACTTGTAGGTTTTTGTGAAAATTGCTCCATTCGATTAACCTAGAATTCGTTTCTTTCCACAATTTTGAAAGTCACACAGATTCAAAATGACAACTGCAAATACAACAAGCCTAACATTTTAATCTCATCTGGATCAAGGACCCTGAGAAAACACCATCCCCCAATCTTTCTTTTCTACTCTACTCCCACTGCTCAAACAAACTACACTTATGAATCAGACCTTTATATAATATAGTCATCACGAATTAGTAACGCCACATTTCTTGATTGATTTCAGATTTCGAAGTGAGGCAAGTCAACTTCTCTTACTTAAATGAGACTTCCTTCCAAAACGGGAAATCTCAAAGTGATTCATTCCACCTTAATAGAAGAGTTGAACCACTCCTTCCACATTGAGCAGAGGACTAGCAAGCGAAACCTTTTTTGTCAATTTTGGTAGAATCAATGACATCATTTAGTTTCCTGCACCAAAATGGGTCGAAATAGAGTTTAATTAGAGAATGAAGAGAAAATTGGTTAAAAATTTTGTGTAAATTGGGTTCAAAATCCATCCACTTAGTGGCATTAGCATATATAATTATGAATTGGGTGCTATTTGCACAAAAATAATTCCTCTATACACTCATAACTTTTGTAGCCATTCATCCATATAATACAATGGTTCAGATGGTTAATAAGTCAGAAATTATTAAATATAATTTTTTTACTTAAATCTTAATTATTGAATTAACTAAGAACAGTTTTGTATTCTATGTATATATATAACCATTAGATCAGAGGACAATCAAGGGATGAGATGAAAAGAAATATATTATGATTTTAGAAAATTCCCTATTAAAACTATCACTATTTTGGTAATTAATTTCTTCTCTATCCTCTTTCCTCAAATTAATTTACTTCCTATGCATTCTTCTCTCTCTCACCTCCTCTTGGCTCAAGCTATTGTAACTTAAAATTTTGATACTATTTGATAATTATTCATTTTTTATAATCTAATGATACAAAGAGTTATTGAGTTGGCACGAGAAAAACAACATTTTAATTTCTCTCTCTCATCCATGGATTATAATAAAAAAAATTATAAAAAAGTCTATGAAATTAAGTTAAAAAAATTATGAAGAAGTGTTTAAAATTAAGTTACAAAAACCTAACCTTAATTAATTTATATAAAATTAATAATGAATATTCATTTCTTTTATTTTTTAATAATAGAGAATTATTTAACTACTCATGTTATAGCTAATTTGTAATCAAGATAATTAAATTTATAAATTATTTTACTAAAATAAATTTTATGATAGCATATGTGTTTGTCGAAACTATACTTATATCTAGTTTTATTTTTTTTTTCTGAAAAATATTCTGAGTGCTTCTAATTTACGTATATGTTGTTTTTATTCAACTAAAATACTTTATATTTAATAAGAATATATCTTAAGTTATTAAGTAGAACTTTTATTAAGAAATGAAATGTATTTTACGTTACTAATTTTGGTAGAGAAGATAATTATTGAGAAGAGAGAAATAAGAGAAGAGAAAAAAATGAAAGACATAAATGACAAATGATGATTTTAAAGGTAACTAATTTTCAAGTCAAACAAGTTTATATGTCATCCAATATCCATCCTTTGTTATTTTCTAATCTATGGACTTTAAAATGCTTCTTTTTTGTGGTATCTGAATGCAAATAAATCTTTAAGTCTATTTGAAGGATCTTTAGGAATATTAATTTTTAGATTTTAACATAGAAGTATACAGAGAGTTTAATTTGGGTTTGACATAAAAGAGATTTTAATTTAAATAATTAGGTATAAATGATGTCTATTGTAATTATTTTTAAGATTCTATTAACTATTAGATTAAGTATAGATGAAGGGGGGTAGTTGGTGTGTATATAGCCTGACCCGTATATAGCCTGACCCATATATAAGCCATAAAAGACTAGTTGTCTCTTAGAGAGTTTATTAGGGCCATTGCATACAAAATAATCGGTAAGGTAAAAGAAATATTACCTTTAGATTTTGGATTGAAGCTTTCTTCACTCTAGAACTTCTCAGATTTGACCCTTTTTCTTTCGAAGGCATACGATTGGGAGTGTTTGTGGTGTAGAACTAATTTGACACATAAACAACTAAAACTGAGTTGGATACATGTCTAATAGGTAAAGTAATTTTTCAAATAAAAACACAAAAGAGAAGAGAATCATCACTATTGAAGCCGTTCTCTTACTCTTTGATCTTTTCTTCTATTATTAAATGGTTTAAAATCTTAGAAAATGAGAAGAAAACTTTTTCTTTTGAAAAACTCTCTCTACATCATGAAGAAGAAAGAGACAAAGGAGAATAAGATGTTATGGACTACTCTTCAAAATAAGGTAAAAATGTTGCTTATATACCCAGGGGAAAATGTGAAAATTCACAATAAAACCTAATATTATATATATATATATATATATATATATAAAACCCTTGTAATCCCTTGATAGTCACTTAAACAATTTGAAGGAGTGAGTTTAAAAGGTGACTAGGGCATTCCAGTCACATAATAAATAGGTAACCGTTAACAAAAATAGGCCTCTTGGATTTTAAAAGAAAACCCAAGCCCAAAACATTTTAAGCCATGCCCAAACCACTTTTATTTCATTTAAAAGAATCCCAAATGTATTTTAAAAGAGCTCAACCTATTTTAAAATTCAAATCCATTCTTTTAAAAATTAAGACAAGCCCACAAACAAAAAAGGTCAAGCCCAATTTAATAAACAAGCCCATCACATATAAATAGAATTACACCCATTTACGATGCATATTTGAGTTTAACTAAGGGACAATATCATATAAATCCCATTAAATTCTAATAATCTCTCTTGGTTCTAAATTAGTATTTGAAAGAATAAAAAAACAATTTGAGGGATCTAATAAAAATATTTAATTATAAGTGTCAATGGACCAGATCTGATATCCTTTTATCTCATAAATATAGTGTGCTTAATCTATTAACTTTGGCTGACACCCTTATAAAATCAGAGTTACACTCTTAAATTAATTATTTTTATTACAAGAAAATTTGATAATTTAAATCAGATTAAAATTGTATCTTTAAGTTGTATCCATTTAGCAGCAAGTATAAAAATATCTTCATGAGATACCAACAATTGAAGCTGGGTTAAAATACCATTTTATCACTCCAATTACATATTTGCCATTGAGACCAGTTTTGCATTTAATAAATGAATTAGTTTAATAAACTTACTTCATTAAACATCCGGCCAAGATTTATCATTCAAGCTCTAATAAAACCCTCAAGCTATATCCCTTAAACCTTTACTAAGTTATGAATTTTATATCTATGGAATAATATTTTTTGTCTCATAGAACAACAATCCCAACTAGCTAAGATATTGATCTATATAATAAAGGTTTTACTTTTTATTCTAATTAAAGACTGCAGCTTCTAATCCAGAGGTACACTATTCACTCAGGATTAAGGTAGGTATGTCTAAATTGTCTAATGTGAAGTTTATATATATAGTAATAATAATTATATTGAACCATAAACTTCGCGTGGTCCAATTCACTGTATATATTATACATTGCACTTTTGCCTTAAAGTCTCCATTTTAATGATTCGAGACTTATATTCCCAATAAGACAAACGACACAATAACCTTGTCTAAATAGAGAGCCCAACTCTGTTTATAGGTTGTGAACTAAATTCGAGCAATAATTGAGTTTTGGGTCTTTCATATATGACAACCTCATATAACTTAAAAACTTAATTGTTATATTAGTTTTGAAACCTTGATCATTAATGTTAAAAACAGATATTAAAAGAGACTCAATAAACAAGTAAATAAAATAACTATTATTTATCTCACAAATTAGTTTATAATTTTTAAATATATCTTATTCTAATAATATATCTCTAACAGGTGTTATTTAGGTCATACCATAGGAGTGCATATGATTTTTCCCCTTTTCCTAGATCATAAACCCTACAAAGGGTAAAACATAAGCATAATCTCATGTGGATATACAACCCAAGCCCCGCTACATCAACCTAACCATCACTTATTGGCAGTAACAATTGGTTGAGGATAAGTGACAATTGCCAATCTCTACCTCCCAAAATGCGGGGCAAAGCAACCACATGTCCTATAATTACCAGTCTCAGGGAAAATTGCAGTATGACCTAAGAATTCTACAATTTAAATTATTTTTTAGCTTAAATTTACTCGTACAACTGTTAACTTAAGTATCAGAATGGACATGTTAGTCAATCCCATCAGCATCATTGACAAGAGTTGTTCAATGAATGTAGAAAAGCAAACTGGAAATCATTATTCTCTTCGTTTTTTTAAAGTAATTTGGGCTTTCAAATTTCAGCATAAATAATCGTCATATTAATTGCATTATTGAATTGGTATTTCAGGATGTGAATGCTCATTACCTACTTGTATTTTATATATTATGATTTTTCGTTATGAAGGAACAAGTGTCATTATTTAATTAACTTATTTTTCTTTTTGACTTGTATGATGTATTAACTGCTGAAAAACAAATGCCAAGGGTCCAGCAATAATTTGTCCAACAAGACACGCAAACTTTGTACGAAAATTGGGTTCATCGTCGAAATTCGAAAAGAGCACCTAAATTACGTTTCAATATTTTATTAAAAAAACGCTCAATTTACTCAACTCTGTGACGTTCCATCAAAACAGACCTCGAAGGTTTGAGAAAATTACAAACACCTCCTTTTAAAGTCTAATTAATTTAATGAATTTTCGATTAGTGTCCTTATAATCCAAATTTTAAGAAATGATTCAATAGAGATGTGTAATATACTGTGAAGGCATTAAGGAAAGTTTATTAAACTAGTTAAGACTCCAGCCTCCAGGAGAGGTGCTTGCCTTTTTGTCAAACTACTGGGGCTTGTACTCTGTTAAATCTCAAGGGCGGTCGGACCGATATACCTTTATTTTTTTTCTTCCTTTTGAAGTAAAACTTTGTATTTTAGTTAACTCAAATTAGTTTTTAAAATAATGATAATAATAATAATAACAACAATTACAAACTCTTGTGTCAATTTAGCGTCTCTTAACCAAGTTTCATGAAATATCTTTTAAGTTTATCTTGATCACGGAAAGTCTTCACCTAATATATACATATATTATAAACTATTGATGGTGTGCGTTCTCAAACTTTTTCTCAAGAAACATTGACTAACATGATCAATTAATCTTCCTCTTACGTTTCTTTAAATTAATACTCTTAAATCAGTTTTCATTCACAATAATTATTATTAAAATATAATTTTATTTCGTTATTAAGGGGGGACTTTCTGTCTTTCCATGACATTGACCTTTATTTTCTTGATCAAATATGACAATAAAAGACATTTGCAAGTTGGAACCTTCCAACCTAATCCCTCTACATGTTTAATTAATTATCTATTTAATTAATAGTAATATTATAGGTATAAAGTCCCAATTTTACATCCTAACTTTGTATCCCAATGTTGCATCATAAAAATGATAATATAAATTTATCAGTATTTATTATTTTGATTTTTATGTATTCATCTTACCACTCATATGATACTACGTCAGTTGTGATACAAAGTTGTGATAAAAACTTTATATTAATAACATTACTCATTAATTAATTATATCAAACAAAGTCTTAAACTCATTTAGAGATTAGATTTTTCCTTCTCGACGGAGCAGGTGAGTTCTAGGTGGGCTTTTTAACTCTCTTTGGTCTTAATTTAGGCTCACATGACAATTATATGTGATACTGAAATTTGTTGGTGCATATATGAACACCTGAACTTGATTGGATACCAAGATATTTTTAAATTTCAACATCGATCGCCATGTAAATTTGACAAATATTGGTGGCGTGTGACTTTGTAGATCGGAAATTGCAAACCATGTGTAAATGTATGTAGTTATCGATTTGACTTATAAACAATGCAATTGGAGGATGCGTTTCGACTTTAATTTTCTTTTCTTCTTCATTTTATACAGAAAAGTCAACGGCTTTGGATGTTACCAGTCACTATCAATAACCAAAACAAATAGCTTTTGATGGAATCAGTGTACAAATCACTTGTTTATCTTCTTAGTTTATATAATTAATTACAAATATTCTTAAATATTAATATGAATCTTAAAATATAAGGGTTACATTATTAATTAATAAACCATTGGATCCAAGGGTAATTAGTCCAAACTTAAAAATATGTCAATTAAGTTTCCTATGGCAACAAGCTCCTTTCAAGAAAATAATCATATTCTCTATAATTATTTGTAATTTTTCTTCATTAATGTAATTAATTTAATTTTATCATATAAAATTTATATACAAGAATTTGTATAAATAATATAGAAATTTATAAAATATACTATAATTCGTAGCTAATTATTTGCTATATATAGAGGAAGAAAAACTCTTGTAGTTGAAGCATTATTGTCTTGATCTTCCAATTGAAGACTCGTTCAATAAAGAGTCACCATCATACCCTACATCATTAACATAAGATAGGAAGTTACCAAGAAGTAGCATATCATCGTAAGTCTTAACTAAATTGGGCCGCAAACGCGTGAATTGACGCGGGGCGGGCCAATGCCGCGTCTTGTCTGCGCATTAAGAAAAAAAGCAGCATGCGGCTCAACCCTGCTTGCTTACTTTTCCCACTCCATTATAACTTCTTATATAATAAACCTTCTACTTCTTCCAAAACCCATCTTCTCTTCATTCTCATTTGTTCTTCTTCATCTTACAACCTTCTCTTTTGCTTTGTCTTTGTTTTAATCATGTCCGAGAAACAACCCCACTTGAATGGAGCCTATTATGGCCCTGCAATTCCTCCTCCCAACAAGTACCACCGCCCAGGCCGTCGTTCAGGTTGTGGCTGCGGTTGCTGCCTCTTGAGTCTCATTTGCAAAATCATATTCACCATTGTCTTCATTATTGGACTTGCAGCTCTGATTATCTGGCTCATCTTCCGCCCCATCAACCCCATCAAGTTCCATGTCACCGATGTCTCTCTCACGAAGTTCAACCTCACCACAAGCAACGACCTTCAGTATAAACTTGCAGTCAACATCACTGTCCGCAACCCTAATAAGAAGATTGGCGTGTACTACGATCGTATCGATGCCAGGGCTTACTATGAGGGTCAGAGGTTGGAATCGAAGTTCATAGAACCATTCTATCAGGGACACAAAACTACGAGCGTTTGGAGTCCAGTTTTTGAAGGACAACAGTTGTTGCTTGGTGAGACACTCCAAGATTTCAATGAGGAGAAGAATTCTGGAGTTTACAGCATTGATGTAAAGCTTCACATGAAGATTAGGTTCAAGTTGGGCAAGCTCAAGACTCCCAAATTTAAGCCCACCATCAAGTGTGACTTGAAGGTGCCTTTGCATTCGGATGGCACTTCTGGTAGTTATCAAGCTACAAAATGCGATGTTGATTTCTGATCAGCAGAGCGGTTCTTGTTCGTGTTCGACTGAGTCATCATTTTTTGTCTCTTGTCTTCATTATTCTTTTGTTTTTTTTTTTTTTTTAATTATTATGCATTTCATGAGATACACATCATTTATGTTTCATTTACCATAGTTGGATTATACGATTTCGTCTTTTATGAGGTTACATATGATTTTATTCCTGCGTGTGAATAAATAATGAATTTATTATTTATAATTTCCTTTCTTGAATCTTGGTGACGTTTATAAAATAGTTTTCTTAGTAGACTTTTCATAATTCAATTTATATATATATGGTATCCAAGTCTTCTTATATTTTGTAATTTTAGTAATTAATTAAGAAGCTGAGTAGGTAACTTGGACCAAGTCATAAGTCAAGCATGTGGCCTTGAAATGAATGGGTTTAGTTAGGTATATAATATTGGACAACCGATAATGAGCTAACAACATTTTTTTTCTCTATTAATTAAATGGAGAATCAACATGTAAAAGGTGACTTTTGAATATAAACCACCGAATTATTTTATCATGATTGATCGTCTTAAAAATAAAATATAAATATAATTGACTCTATTAATTTGGACAATGGCAAATGCAAGAGCGTGCTTTGCTCCGAAGTCCGGACTAGGGGGGATAATGCAATGGATAAAAATGAAAATTATATTTAAATTTTTTGGTCAATAAATAAAAGAAAGAATACAATCTAAAAATTTAAAACTTTTAATATAATTCTTTCGTATTCATCTATGATTGATTTGGGATATAAGGTAACTTAAAATTGATATCCCTATGATATTTTAGATTTTTTTTTCTGAATGAAGAAATTAATTAATCATTTATATCTTAAAATATATGTAGATGTCAATTCCTCTCCTGCAAAGATATGGATTATAACTTATTTCTTTTAAATATTTATGTTCGAGTCTAAAATATTGAATAAGGACAATTGGGATTTGCTTTAGTTTAACTAAAGCTATTGAAAATTTCTAACTGAAAAAACTCTTTCTAGTAGAATATATATGCACACACAATCAATAATGGAGAAACCGTAAGAAATAAAGAAGAAAAACAGTACCCACTCATCCAAATCAAAAACGGAGTTAAAGGATGAAGAAAGATAGTGCAAAGGGGTGGAAGCCATGGATCAAAGTTTAAGAAGTGGGCTACACTAAACTAATCAAATAGAGTAAAAAGTAGCAAAGTTACAAATTCTTAGGTACAATATTACTAACTATGGAAAGACCAAAATTCTTTCTTTTTTTAATAAATTTTTTCAGTGAAATAAAAGATAAAACAAAACACCCTTAAAGAACTAGTTAACAACAAAGAGAAACATGGATACAAAACTTAGTTCAGATTTACCCAGAATTAAAGGATTTTATATTACATTTTTTAGTGAATTAGACATAGTAAAATTTTAATGAAACTTTTTGGTATAGATTAGTTGATGATGAAAAAGAGAAGGGAGTAGGTTGGACGAAAAGAGCAAAATATATTTAAGTAAATTAGGTTTTATTGTACTTAATCATAAAATTTATCTAGGGATAATTTGTAATACAAAGTTTAACAAAAAATTAAGTGGATGTTTTAATTAAAACTTTATGTGCAAATAGTCACACCATTTTCTCAAGCCACTTGTCCATTTTCCTAACCTTACTTGATAATATGTCAAAATCTAATTGGATAGACTCACCAAATTAGCATGTTGATTTAGTGAACCTGTCTCATGTAAAAAGTAGGTTATAAATTTTGGTGGGGCTATATGAACCCCTAAAAATTCTCTATACACCCCAATTTAAATAAAAAAATCAAATTATTGAATTTCCCATCAATTAAATTATTATCAAGGACAAGCTATTAGAAAATATTGGTTAAATAAAAATTACCTATCATATATATCTAGAGATGGCAATAGGCTAGGCCGAGCCCAGGTTGGCCCATTTTTTGGCCTGGCCTTGCCTTGCTGCATGCTACAGTGCAGGCCTGGCCTGAGCCCGAGCCTAAGGTAGGCCAGGCTCAGGCTTAGACTTCTAGCCATGTAGGCTGGCTTGGCCCGGCATGAAACTGTTGCAATTAAATTATTTATTTATTTATTTTTATAAATTAAAAATAAATTAAAAATTTTTTAAATTGTAAACAATGATAGACTTGGTAGGTCTGGTCCAAATAGTATAGGCCTTGGGCCAGGCCTAGGCCTTCAAATTTTTTTTAAGGCCTGGCCCGGCCTGGCCTGACCTTTTGCCATCATAATATATCCATATTAAATCCTACATTTTTATTCAACATATCACTTACCAAAATAACTTTAGTAGATAGTTTTTTTTTTAAGGACTGTATCATTTATTAAAACAACTTTGGTATGCCAAAATATTTTTTTAAAGTGAATTAAAATTAGTACATAGACAATACTATGTAGATTTCGATTATAAACAAAATGAAATCTAGAAAAGAAAATAATCCAATCAAACAAAAATCAATATTTACGAATAATCTCACAACTAACAATGTCTATGGTGAATCAACTGAAATATTACTGACTCAAATTGTAATAGTCTTTTTTCAATCAACTTTTAAACGAAAACCATTAAAAATCTCATCATTTAGAAATCTTTTCTTAAGCAAGATTCAAATTCATTTGTATATGATTGAATGTGTTTTTTGTTGTTTTCTTTATTTCATTTTATTCCTAATTAAGCAAACACATAAAATACCTAGTTTTAAAAACTTTCTTGGTCTTATTGATATAATTTGGTTTCAGGGTTTTAATTCAACAAATAAAAGCTTGAAAAGATTTGATTAGACAACAAAAGATTTAATGTTTGATTAGAAAGAAAGGAGATTTCTTTGTAAAAGTTTATCTTGATTCTAAGAAATAAATATAAATTATAATGTAAGATTTCTATTAGAACTATCTTTCTTACTTTGGGTAAATGGAGAAAATAAAGTTACCAATGCACGAAAAAAAATCATTAATTCATTAAATCTTGCTTAACAAAATTTATGGATTTTTTTTTTCTATAAAACATTTATTTTGTATTTATCAATTTATTGAATGATATATATAGGTATTAAATGGGAGGTGTATATGATATCAAAATTTTCCATTCATGCGAAAATTTGGATTGTAACTCGTTTCTTTTAAATATTTATGTCGAGCCCAAAACATTGAACAAAGCCGATTGGGATTTGCTTTACTTTATAAAAAGCTATTGAAATGCTCCACGCATTGACATGAAATAAATTTAGAAAAGGTACTTACCCACTTAATAAATAAAAATAATTAATTGAGGCTTTTATTCATGAAGCTTTCATATA
>JANKKB010028922.1:0-18026 GCA_026225775.1 Bursera palmeri | reverse complement strand
TAAAGTTGTGTTCGTAAGTTTTTTGTGTAGTTATTTGAACTAGTATATATTCATTGATTTGGAGATTTTAATTTTTAATTTGGTTGGCTTACATCATGAATAATATTAGAAAAAATAACTTAAAAATAATTAGAAATCGTGTAAGATCGATTATTTTTGTAAGATTTGTGCTAAAAAATGAAGATTTTCTTGAATTTACTCCACTGTAGCTTGATGTTCTCTTTTCTAAAATATATGTCCCTAATTGTAGAGCTTTTGCTTCAAAGTGGGAATCTATCAAATTTTTGTTTTTGCTTCAAAGTGAGAATCTTACCATATTTCAAACCTGTGATCAATCCGACGGTCTTCCCTGAAGACAACAAAGATATAAAACAATATTAATAAGCATAAAAAATTTAATGTACGTGAATGAACCATATAACTAAGATATGTGTACGTGTTTAATATGGAATAAGCCATATAACTAAAGATAAGTGTCCGTGTTTACTGTTGATCACTTTAAATCGATAAACACTTGAACCAGCCACTTTTTTTTTTTTAAAGAAAATACTGTAGAAATGAACCATATATAGAGATGTATTTAAGTTTTGATTTTGAAGTGAGCATCCAACGACATTGTCCGACACCTTCAACGTCAAATGATATTTGACATTATCCAACAAGATATATCGAACGTGAAGTAAATTTTAATGAAGTTCCAAATATGAGTCCTTTTGTTCGATATTTTTTTTGCGTCAACTGTCATAGAATAAATGTTGAGTTCGTTTCAGTACTTTCATTACGTTTCATTATACCTTGCAGTTTGTCTTAGCTCTCATGGCATTGCAATATCCTCTAATTAAGGTCCTTTAACAAGCTAAAGACAACTTAAATTGACTTCAGAAATGGCGGCATAAATTTTCATTAAGCCCACATTTACACAGGATACAAGTACATTTGAAACTCAAAACTCTTTCTCTAGCCTCTCATTTCAGGAAACAAGCTTTGCATGATTACCATACAAGTGCTTTCCGGTGCAGCTTTTATCAACTAGGATCCCTAAAGAAGGGATGGCTGAGAGCTAGCCGGGCAGTTAGCCGTTCAGATGGATCAAATTTTAACAACCCATACAACAAGTCTGTTAGTTTGTAACTTGAGCTCTCTACATGTAGTGATACCATATTCTGCATAAAACGATGACAAAGTTTAAACTCTCCATCTGGCCGACTCTAGAAAGGAACAGAAGCTTAGTAACAGTATTTGGAGCAACAAAACGAAGAAATACCTTTAGATTATCAAGCTTTTTCACCGCTCTAATACTCTCCCTTGAAACTGCTCCCTCGGGCCAATTCAGTTTGGATCCTCTCCTGAAACATTTTTCAGATCCCCGACTGCATAAAAAACAGAACAGGCAAAGTTATTACATAACATCAGTAATCACTGATCTGGATTGCGTTTCTCCAATCTATCACCACTGAAAAATACAATTTTTAACCGGTTTTTTAGGACACTGGGCAAGGACACTCAATGTTATCAGTAAGAACGTTAGAGCAATCATATGAATCTTGTAGTAGTAACTGTCATCTTTAGACGAACTACCCTAATAGTTCACAAGGATAATTACCTGGCCCTTCGAATCATATGCTCTGGTAGAGGTCCCAACACCCTCTCCATCATTGCCAAATGCTCCAAATTTTCATGCGTTTGAAATAATGCTTCACCCTGAGACAATTTCCACAGCTTAAGAGTCTTTGATAAAATGTTTAAAATCCAACAAGGGCTTGATGTATCTTAAAATATGTGGGACTAACCGTGCAAAGCTCAACTAGTATACAACCAACACTCCACAAATCACATGGATAAGACCAACCTAACCCTGCAACAGACATGTAAACAATGCAAGTTAGCAAAATCGTGTTAATATGAGATAGCGCATTATGGTCTAATAACCAATATTACAAGAGCTATTAAAATATAAATTAGTAATTTAGATAGTAACAAAAGCACATAATAAAATATGAAACACCAAAACACATGCACCAAAAAATCAAACCCTCAGATGATGCAGTGATTTGGAACTAGTTTTAGTAAAGATGACAGAGATGCAATGGTATTTTTCTAAGATGGCAATAGCAATTAACCATAAATAATCAAAATGCAGGCCTTGAACCTAACCAGCGATTCTTCATTTTTTGCAAAACAGAAAATACATTAAAGCCTAATTTTGAACATAGGTGCATCATATAATCAAGGTATCTATTTGACAACGGGAAACTTTATCATACAGATCTAATAATTAAATTAGTTAAGCTCCTCACAGAAAATGTCACTTCATCCACACGATAACATCTGAGTGCCTAATTTCCATGGCAGGGAGATTTTATAACTATTGCAAATAATAAAGGGATGGAACCTCGTGAATGTGAGGCCTTCAATTTGTTATTGATATATTTTCAAAACACTAACATATTAACTATTACTTAGCACAATTTTTTGATCTATAACTGGGAAAAAAAGGCACAGGAGAAACAACCAAATTTTTTTGTATGTGAGGACTTAAAACACTACACATGTGAAAGCAAAAAGTGAGGAGATGCATTTTATTTGCCAACAGAGTAACTAGTTACCTAGGATAACCTCAGGGGCTCTGTAATGCCTTGTGGAAACAATGGAGCTATGATTCTGATTATCAAAGGCAGTACTACCAAAATCAATCAGCTTAATGGCACTTGACTTTGGCAAGTACCTGAAAGGCATTTCATCTGAAGAACTTCTCTGTACCATTTAAGCATTTTTTTAACATTATAACTAAGTCTGTATCCAAATCTAAAATGGCATTACTTATTAATTCTAAAAGGCCAAATACCTTGTAGCCAGGAAGCTTTATACATTCAGAAGAAACAAGAAGAATATTTTCCGGCTTCAGGTCAGTGTGGATTAAGCGTAAATCATGCATATCTGCCGGATATGATAAGCATAGAAAAATTGTTAAAAAAGAAGGAAAAAAAGAAAATGAAATTTGAAGTACTACCCTGGACAAACAAAAGAGGCCAAGAAACAGAACTGGGTGATTGGTTAGAAAAGATAAGAAAATGATACAACTAGAGCCAAGAACAATGCACACACATGCTACAGATTCCAAAAGCTGACGTCCAAATTCCCGAACAAGATCCACAGGAAATGGGCAGTATTTATTTCTCTTTAGAAAATCAAATAAACTTGGTCCAAGCTTCTCAAACACCTGGTAACACCATTAAAATGCATTCAAAGGAAGGTTTCCGTTTAGTTCCCATTTTCATAAATGAAGTCCATATGGACAAATCAGAACTGAAGTACCAACACTGATTTCAACAAATTTAGTCATCCACAAAATACATGGAAATCAATCAGTCAAGAATGAGCAAGATTCACACATATATTAGGCATCTTTCACTATCAACTCGATAAAGCAAAAGCTAAATAAACATATGAAACAGAGATTACACATCACAGTTTGCTAGCTGAAAGCAAGGATAAGAGAAGGAAATGTAAACATCAGACAGAAGCTTCATTGGAGGACTTACAATACAGATATGATTGCGGTAATCAAACCAGTCCCGAATCTGCACACAACTGCAAAAAGGAATCAACATGCAGGACCATAAGAACACAGCATTATGTGATCATGAGACACATCATGCCCGTAATATATGTACCGTGAGCTGCTGCCTTTATCATTCTTAGTAAGATGTTGAAGAACATCAACTTCAATCATAGCCGCTTCACGGTATTTGCGTATGCTCCTGACCACCTTGATTGCCACATACTCTCGTGTTCGTCGGTCCCAACATTCCAATACTCGGCCAAATGTGCCTACAATACTAGCAAGTTGCTGAATGCGGACAATGCAGAATCACAAAAATATAAGATCTTGTACCCAACAGGGCACTTGACAGCTAACCTTCGCCCATCTTGCTAAGTATTTTATCTGCACAACATCATCAATTTCAAAAACAAGTTAAAAGAGCAAAGTTGACAAGCTTCTGTCGATGAAAAACAAAAAGAAAAACAAATTAAATAACTAACATCTAGGAGTAAGATTCTCGCCGAGATTAAACACGTAATGGCCCTCCCGATCATCGTCTCTTCTAGGCGGCGAAACGTACCTCGCCACCACCGCCGCCGCCCCATCGTGGCCCACCACGAGAGCCCGTTGCGCCTATAAAAACGATTCCCAATCCAAGTGTCAGATTTCAAAACCCACACTTTCATTTGATTGCTCATTCAATTTTTTTTTTTTTTAATATAACCCTAGTAGAGCTTTTCTGGTTTGATTGATAGCCTCTCCATCTCATCCAGTTGTGTTGTGAACCAACCTCTGGTTCTGACGGCGGCACGTCCCAGGCAAGCCGACGACGTTTTCTGATTTGCTCCTCCTTCTCCATCCTTCTCTTCTCCACTATTTTCTTATGGAAATTAACCTATTTTATCTGCAACACAAAACCCTTAACAAAAGCAGATGTGTGAGGGATAAACAGATCATTCGTACAAAAGAGATTAGCAGAGCAGACTACTAGGGTTCCTTATAAAGCGTGTGCAAAATTTTTCCGCGAATTTCTTGATTTTTTGTTTCGCGATTCATCATCTATCATGCTCCTCTGTTGATTCAGCGCTTCAGTTTGAGCCGTAACGTTACACGTGTCAGTAATACCCTATGCTATAGGCTTGGGCCTCACTAAAATAGCGATCAGACTACTGGTAATTAGGTAAGGACCTGGGCTTAATTATTGGGCTGCAGTATGGGTCAAGATCGATCCAAGTAGACCGGTAGCAACATATTTACCTCACTATGACTCCATTGCAAGTGACCAATGAAATGACCAGACTTGGGTGGGGACCACTAGAATTATTCAAACTGTAGCCCACAGTTTTGTTTTGCGAATCAGGAGCGTTGTAACCACGCTTCTACCACGAGCCGTCTATAAATATCACACGCGCTTAATTCCTACGGCCTAACTACCTGGTATCTGCAGGCTCTGTGTGTGTGTGAGAGAAAATGCAGTCTCTGCAAGAGAAAGCCTCAGAATGGAGCGGAGTTGACTCAGCGGACGCCTTCGCCATCGACGACACCAACTTGTTCCAGAAACTCGGCCTCCAAACCTTCGTTAATCTCTCCACCAATTTCTATAACAGGCTTGTCCTTTTACATACATACATGAATATTATTGTACTAGGAGAAATGTTGGTTTTGAATTGTTTGTTATAATACGAAGTCGTTTTTTGGAAGTGCAGGGTTTACGACGACGATGAAGAGTGGTTTAGGTCAATTTTCTCCAACTCGACAAAGGAAGAAGCGATTCAGAATCAATACGAGTTTTTTGTGCAGAGAATGGGGGGCCCTCCTCTGTATTCTCAGAGAAAAGGTTCGATTTTTCGCGACTTTATTGTTTTTAATATTAATTAAAGTTCAATATTTCTGAGGCTATTTCTAAATTCTAATAGAATGATTAGTTTACGCTTTTAGTTGGTATTTCATTTATTGGATTATTATGGGATTCAAGTGTCTTAAGAGCAACAATTAGTAACTTAAATAAGCTTAGGTGAAGGAGTTTTGATTGCTAAGACCTAAGAATGTGTTTTGAAGCAACTTTCTAATGGCTTCTGTGGAGAGAACATCACGTTGTCTACATCTGCTTTGGATATTTGTTATTCTCATTTTATGCGAAATATGGCCTCATGTCAACATAGTCGTTTCCATTTCAATTGCGCATTAACCAACTTGGAGACATTTAACCTTTTTAGACTTTTGGGCAATATTTCGGATCATATGTTCAATTAAGTCATTGTTGTCTACATCTCGTTGGTTTTTGCTTGCCATAAAGAATCTGCTAACGCGTTCAACAGTATGCAAAGGATTAATAACTGCCTCCGAGCACATTCTTATCAAGTACAAATAAATCAACAACCTCCAACAAAGCATACTTATCTATTTTAGTCTCAGGGTGCCCCACTTCGGCTTATTTTTAGACAATCTTGCATCTTAATTTTTTTTGCTATATTTGGTAGCCTGGAATTATAGCTTTTGAACAGAAATTTAGTGAGATTGGAGATATCAATCCTAATATTCTGTAGATTATAGCCTCCTGTTCAACACAGACTACTTATGACCTTTTGATTTGCATTGTGGTGTTTCTTCCTTTAAATACAATGATATAATGTTCAAATATATCTATTATTATTGCCTTAGCAAGAGTAAGCAATAAAAAATAAAAATTAGGTCCCTCTTTTCTTTTTTTTTTTTGGGGTGTTCTAGTTGGCAGTTTCTGTTCATTTGCCAATGTATGAATATGAGGTTTGAAACAATATGATTTTGTTCTTAATAATTTCTTTTAATTATTGGCAGGCCATCCTGCTCTAATTGGACGTCACCGACCCTTCCCTGTCACACATCAGGCTGCAGAGAGATGGTTGCATCACATGCAAAATGCATTGGACAGCACCTCAGATATAGATGGTGATTCAAAAATTAAAATGATGAATTTTTTCAGGTACAATTTCTCCCAATTAGCATCTGTTTCTCGTTAATATCATTTTGTTCTATTAGTCGTTTCTCTTGTTTCAAACCTTTAAAAATCCTGCACATCCCGTGTATTTAAGGCACACTGCATTCTTTCTTGTGGCTGGAGATGAGTTGAAGACTCAAAACCATCAACCTCGGTGCAAGCACGAGGACAGCAAACCAGCTGCAGCATAAAAATATTAACAGAATTGAGTCACTCCTTTTTTGGAACAAATAAGGAGAGTTCATCATTCATTGAACCTTCTAAAGGTTATACCACTGTAAAAGAAAACTTTCTCATAGCTTTTCCATCAATGAATCTGAATATTTCTTATATTTATGTTCCGATTTCAAACTTGAGTTTGTCCATATTTCCTGTTTCACTTTTAACTCGTTAGAGAGGTTGTTGTTAGTTGGGAAACTAGTAGAAATCTAGAAGTCATTGTACGCAGAATCACATAAGCCCTGATTTCACTTCGTATTAGTAGCATCTCATATTATTAATGAAGACTCTTTTTATCTTCTTGCTGAAATATTTAGTTCTTTCTTACTGGTTCCTTTAATCTGACCGAATAAAGGCTCCTGGCCTGTATTATAGCATTTTCCCCCTGTAGTAGTTGGCTCGCTTTTATCTCTTGCTTGTCTGGTCATTTGCCAAAATGGAGCCACAGGAGACACAAAACAGGGACCACAAGATGTAAATTTCAAGAAAGTCTTGAATACTAAGCATTGGCAACGTACCGTACGTACATATATGCTTCTAAAGATTCATCATATGTTGACAGAGCATTTATGCTTTCAAAGTTGAGTTTCATCATTTCTTCACGTTCTTATTATTAATTGAGCACCCTAACCATTACTAACTTACTAAGGCTTTGAAAGAGAATGCTTAGTTCTACAGAACAGGAGAAATTGAAGTGGTTCTTTATTATGAGAATTCTACTGATCGGCAGGCACACATACTTGATAATTCTTAACTCTCAACAAACACCAAGTAACTACCCATCTTTAGTGTCAAATGCTAGGAACCCTCCCAAATAAACGGAAGCAACTAGCAAGTTATATATGCTTAAAAGGTCTTCCCAGCTTTAAAGATCGTTCACAACTACATGGGCTCCAGCATAGGGAAGAGAAATCTCACTTGTTCATGCCAGTCAAAGCCTAGAATCTTAATTGCTCGTGGTTTAACCAATATATTTGATATTATTACAGTAGTTGAGGAGGTTCCCTGTGCCAATTTTACACATTCAGCCCTTCACATGTGCTTTCTCCTATTTTGCATTTTCATTGCATCCGAAGGTTCTATCCTGTTGGGATTTGGTCGGTGAAATCAGAAGTGAGGTTGATAGGCCAAAATTGATGGGCGCTACCTCACCTCACATGTGAGAATGCAAAGGAGTTTAGTCAAGCCCAACACTGTTGAATATCGATTGTTGAATATTGGCTTTTATATTTATTCCAGTCAGACTTTGAGCTTGGCTTAAGTATGCCTTGAGTTTGAAAGCAAGAGTTCCAGTTCAATTTGATAAGCTTAATATTTAAAAAATCCTTCTTTGACTTTGATTCTTCTGTTAAATTAATTGAACTCGAGGGTTAGGTTATTTTTCAAAATTCATACTCTAAATACAATCATGTTATTGAAATCTTCAATCCATACAACTCCATTATTCTCATATTAACTCAATCTATTAATATATAATACATAAAATATTGGAGAAAACCCGAAAAAAAAAAACATTTTAAGAAAAGAATTTTAAAATTTTTAATAGAATTTGTTAAAACAAATAAGTGAGAGAAAATATTTATGTGACTGCATATAACCTTACTTACCTCTTTCATTGATTTTGCATTAATCATTCAATGCTTTTTTTAACAAATGAAGGGATATGATTAAGCCAGTTTGGAGACGTATCATTATCAAAACCATCTTTATATGGTACGAGGAGAATCTCTTGTCATGCCCATAACAAGTGGTGCCAATCATTAAACGACAACCTTGAGAACAAGGATGGGCAGAACTTTGATCATGTCACGCAAGTTTTAACGATCAGATAATCAGAATTGAATTATCATATTCACCAAAAGGAAAAAGATAGCTCATGGCTGACATTATTGTCACAACTTCAGTGCTATTATTATTTTATCAGATCAACTCCATACTATTATCGAATCTTTCAAATCTGAAAGTTCACAACTCTAGATCTCACCATTTTCTATAAAAAGAAAAGAAGCATCCTCCACCATTTGTTGACGTAACAATGAGAGTTTGATTTAAAGGTTGGATTAGTGTAGAGAAGGGCTAACCTCCTTAGCAAGAATTTTGACAATTGTAGAACAAAGCAAGCTCGTTAAGTTTATTTCCTTTGTTACGGGCACCTGGGGTTCTGGCTCCGGCTTTTGAGAGGATCCCCATTCCGGTCTACTTTCACTCTTATCAAACTCTATGTTCAACAAAGTGAAGCAATTCAAAATTTTGGTAAACACATAAGCATGCGTTAAGAAACTGTACCTTGCCTAAAGTAAACAAATATTAATGCTGCGAGATTCTCTTTACTTTTCATCATGATGCCTTCCACTAGTGAACAGTAACAAATATAAATAAGAGAGGCTGTAAGCTATGAATAAGGCCTGACTAAGGCGTCTTCGTATGCTTATAAGTAAAGTAATATGTAAAGACGAAAAGTTGGAATCAAAGCAGTCAAGTTTTTTGTTTTTGAACTCGCGTTGTTGCCTTACATTGAGATCATAAACTAAGGTTAAGACCATACTGATATGATACCCAGAAAGAAGTTAAATGAAAGATGGTGGAACACTCTTTAGACTATGCTTTTTGTGCTTTCTTCAATTTCATAACTTTTAATATGGACAAGATAATGGCCCATGAAGATACACCAAACCAAGAGCTAGGATGCAAAACAAACTATAGTTGATTCATTCATATCACGTTGGAATAATATGTAATGGTGTTACATAGGCATCTATGTTTTTGACACATATCCAATAGCCCGGCAAAGGAAGATTCAAACCTTTCGGTTTAGGGGAAACCCAAAAAAAAAAAAAAAAAAAAAAACCCAAAAAAAAAAAAATTACCCNTTTTTGGGTAAACAAAAAAAAAAAAAAAAAAAAAAAAACCCAAAAAAAAAAAAAAAACCCGATCCCTGGAATGAAGAGAAGAAGAGAAATGATTTGTATAAACAACTTAGTTTAATGGGTTTCTAAGATCAAAACCACAAGATATTTCATACAAACAGGCTTGACAAGTGACATGTTTACATCAATCCATCAAGTTCAACGCCTTTTGCAAAGTCCCGGAGGGAATAGCATACCGAGCTGAGAAAGAGCGACAAAAATTATCTGGTTCTGCCCACGCCACTCCTTGATCAAAATTCTGAGAGTATGCATCTGGGTCATAAGATGCCTGCACTGTGACAGGAGAATGGGAAACTTTCTTCCTGTCTCCCTTGATTTTCTTCCAAAAACTTCTCCACCTTGAAGATGAGTCCTTGTATTTATGTTGGCTGTAACTCCTGCCTAATTGGATGGTTTCGACGCCGGAGTTTTGCCACATTTTGATTCCCATTGCTAGATACAGAGATCTCTCTACACCTCCAGACTTTGGTGTGGTGAGTTCCGTATTCAATGCAACATGACTTGGTGGCACATCTGAATTTATAGCATGTTGAAGTGCTTGGCTGCGTTCTATTCCTTTACGGCTAGCAAAAGATGAACTTTGTTTGGGTTAAAAAAAAAAAAAAAGAGAAAGTTCTGGGAAATGCTAAGAAGCAGATAATACTATCATCACTAAGAAACTAAATTTTCCGGGAAAATTAAGGATGCTTAAGCCCCTGATGTTCTAAATAAAGATAATAGATAAATATAAGTTTAGATGAGAACGGTGACAGCTTGCTGAATGTAGTTTAATAGTCAAACTTAAAGACAGCCGAAAGGGTCTTACTTTGCTAGCCGCGTAACAGAACTGGCTCCACCAAACCTGTTTCCTATGAGAATATTCAATGGGTGGTGTTGCAAACGTTAGCAAAGAGAGGAAATACAGTTAAAATATTCGTTTTCTTCATTTTAATTGAAGTTATGCGGAAAGATTAAAATCTCGGTGTAACTATGAGAAATATGTATTCAATTTTAAACATGATAAATTTAGAATATGTTCACACCGAACATATCCTCTTAAGACTTTAATTTTCTAGTCCTTTCAATGTGAAGATTCATAGCAACACATCTTATTTGGTAATGTACAAAACATATTTTTGCAGGTGCTCTCCGGAGCCAGATCCAAATCAGAGTCTGCCGGAACCATTGGGCAAACCGCAAGCAATTGACTAGGGCAGTCAGCAAACGAAGGTAACGAGTAACAACTCCTATTTTCCAAAGCTGGGGCAATTTTAAGTGACAATGATGCAGAAAACAGAACTAACTAGAGTACCTACCTTCTCATAAATATTTCTGTTTGAAAGATCTCTGGAAGCAAATGAGGCAGCTTTAGGACCTCTACAACATAGTCCAGCTAAATGGCCATTTTCCTCAAGTCTGATTTATAATATATTTAGTGAAAAATATTAAGACCTTTTACGCTTCCGCTATTTCAGTAGCCATGACCAAAGCGAACTAGAAAAAACAGAAAAGACAATATGTAAGCGGTTTCCTGCAATTTTGATCATAATCACCATATAATCCAACTGGATAGAGAGCTAAAACCTGATATAACAGCAAAATTCTCCACACTCAGGACAAAGATAGCTAAATTTGCATTGCCAACAAATGTTACAAATGTCTCATACTAAAACTACAGTTGACCAAGGTTTAAACTCGAGATAATTACTTAAAAAAGCAAAAAGCTCAATCACTGAAAAGAACCACTATTTGACATCTGTGACAGGGTGAGGGATCTCAGTTTTTCATATGCATCAAAACAGGTATGAGCATAGTCTGACAGAGCACGGAACAGCTCAGGCAAGCGTATCTTAAGAGTCCCTAGAGACTTTTCCCTCACTTGAACACAAAGTCTATTGTGAGCTTCAACTTCCTCTGCCAACCTCTTCCTCAAGCTCTCAACCACAAATTCCCTCTCCAAAACAGGATCCTTTGTATTTGCATCTTCACTCTTTACTATTTCTGATTCATCAGATATGTGTTTCCGCTGCGTATACTTGTGGTGCCATTCATCATATGCTTGTTTTTTTCGAAAAAACTCCTTCTGGATTTCCTCACACTTTTCCTTTAGCTTCTTCTCTTCCTCCTGATGACGAATTATGGTTTCAATCACAGCGCCAAAAGAAAAAATTGCAGATTTGGCAAGCTCATCTGGCAGCTTTTCAAGAATATCATGCCATGAATGAACAAGGGCTTGGATTGGGGGATTTTGAGCTCTTGGTGGGGATGAGATTTTCTCTTTTAGGCTACTTTCAAAGGGGATGAGGTTCAACTTTAACCAGTTGTTAAGAGCTTGGATGAACTTTTTCTTATTGATCACAAGTTCTTCAAAGTGCAAATGCCATTTTTGAATGACATCATAGAGTTGTTTAGTGCATTCATAGTGGTGCTTGGTTGTCTCCATGGAAGCATAGGCAACATCGAGGGACTTGAGGTCTGTAACAATCTTCAATTGGCTATCATGATGTATGCATATACTTCCCCACATTTTGGACAACCTGCACGATAGGTGTTAAACTTGTATGGTCATGATCAAATTCCATTCTGAGTTTCTGAAGTGCAAGAGTATGCCAATGGTACACAAACAGATTGCCAAACGTCCAAAAAAGAGTACTTATCGGAAATGAGAAAATCCTATCCCAGGACACTAGAAAAAGAGACAAGGATATGAATCAATCACAAAATTGTTAATGGTTTAGTTGTCACACAACTACTAAGTACACTACAGAAAGATCCAGAGTAATTAGGACTATAAATTCAAAATGAAAAACGAAAAAAATAAAGTCAGTAAAAAATATAATGGGATTCGCAATCACCAAATAAAAGCAACGGAATGAGAGACCTTGACCAATAAGGTTTGTGTAAACAAAATCAAACATGATGAAACCCATAACGGGTTCTTCATGGAAGGCACCAACAGAAAATTATAATGCAGCAAGCTGATATTTAGAATTTCCAATTAGTTTTCAAAGATATAAACTTACCCATCAACCAGTCTAACAAGTCTTGGGTACAACTGCTCATCACGTAAACGATTTACTTCACAAACTGTTGAATCCATAGACTGCATGTCAACTATATATCTGGTATGCAGATGGCTGACAGCTGCTTTCGTTTTTTCCAATGATTCAAGACTGGCTTCACGTTTCTTCTGCTTATTTAATAGAGCAACCTTCCTCTGATACTCAAGCTTCATGAGCTCACCTTGCTATAAACATGCACAAAACTTCACTCAGCACGAACAATCTTTATAATTAATCTAGACAGGGAAGTTAAACTTCCAAGACTATATTTTTATTGAATATAATCAATTTACATTTTTGAATTAAAAGAATGGATGCATTGTACCTTCACTTCTTCATAAAGTTTCTTCTCCCATGCTAGCATCTTATCCAAAATATTAGCAAGCGTTTCATGCTCTTCTAAATCAAAATCTTCCTTCCCACCTTCACCATTGGATATACCTCTAAACGACCTATTCCATGTAATCACACGCATAACCCTTGCAGAATGATCGATATGTCCTGTAATCAGAAAAGAATGAACATGGTATTTAACACATATTATTATTATTCTATATTTCTATAGCCGAAAAGTCAATAGAATTATTCCTTGTAAAGTGAGTTTCTTTATCATCACACTGATACTCAAAACACATAAAAATGTAAAATTTTTATCCAAAAAAAATGTTATATTGGCTTTTAAAAACAAAAAGGGAAGAATAGAAGAGGAGATCGGATCCAATGTTGAATTTAGGTTCTTAGAATAACCAGAAAAGGTGATATAAGAGACAAAAAGATGCATAAAAAGAGGGCATCACTCATCAGGCCACCACTTGACTTGGCAACAAAACAAGCATTATAAAATTTAGACAGATCTATAACAACTTTTTATAGAGCAAAATTCAGTTAAAACAAAGAAAAAGATGGATATAATAATAATAAGCATAACAATAATTACCCCGATTGTCAGCGAAATTAGAATGGTAATGAACCCTGGAGGCCTCAAGCAGATTTGTAACTTCAAAAGTAGACTGCGAAGCCTTCAAGAAATGATCATCTATCTCACTCAAAACTTGCATCAAACTCACAGTAGCTTTCCTCTTACCGAACTCTGGAGGAGCTGTTCTCGCGTGCTCGATCACCTTTTTCTCAGTTTTTTCCGCCTCATTAACAGCATTATTAGTATTATTATTATCAACAACATTACTAGTGTTGTTATCCTCATGACTAGCAACAACATTTTCATTTTCTTCATTTTCCTCCATTCTTACATGAGTGTTCATGTCTTGCTCCTCCGAAGATAAACTTGTGCCTGCCAAGTTATCGCCCACCATGAAGAAATAATCCCAAGCGCTGTTGGGCACCGAACCCATCTCCGGGGTTCTCGGTGGGGTCGTCGTTCCCGATGACAGCTCCCCGTGGGGCCCGCCCATGTGTTTACTCAGCTTCTGTTTTTCGCCGCCGTTGTTTCGACGACCACCCGCTTCTTCTTCTTCTTCTTCGTCACCGTCAACATTGTCAACATCTTCTTCTTCTTCTTCGTCTTCGTTAATGGTGATGTTTTCGATGTCATGCGGGAGCTTTCTGCTCTTCAAGGGGATCGACGGCAAGCTGACGGCGCGCTTGATGGGGCTGGGAGAGAAGTTGGGGAGCGGTGGAGGAGGCGGAGGGAGGCTCTCGAGGGACGATGGAGGCGGCGGAGGCGGAGGCGGTGCGGGGTCCATTGGCTGCTGATGTTGGTGTTGCTGGTTCTCTTCGGATTCGCCGTGGCCATAGTCACTCAAAGCGGCGCCAACGTTTTTGAGAGAGATAGAGTAGGCGGAGTGGCCGGCAGAAAAGGCGTTTCGAGCAATAACGGCCTCCTTCATTAGGTTTCTGCGTTCCTTGCAGCGAGACACAACTTCTTCATTGTCTATTTTCGACTGTGCACACCCCATTTCGGTACTAAATACACTTCTTTACCAGCAAGGTGGGTTTACGGTTTCCACATTTAGAGAGAAAAGAAGATCAACAAAATGGTGAGAGCTCCGAAGGGTTTGGTTGGATTTTGGAGACTTAGAAAGTTGGAGAGAAAGAGAGAGAGTGTATGCAACGAGCAAAAGCATGAAAAGAGAGAGAGTACTGCCAAGATGGTACAGAGGGCCGCTCAGAGTGTTTCGGTGTACTCGGTTGAGCGTACCACATTACTCTACTCGCTTCATTTGATTTCGAAGTGTCCTCCTAAAATATTTTTAAAATAACGGTCAGATTTTTTGAGACAAAACTACATCGTTTTCTCTTTCTCTTTCTCCATTTTTAGATTATCAAGTTTCCTTCGTTCGATTGGACATCATTCTTAGCGGACGGTTTAGATTGTTGGTAATTTCCATGAAAGGGAAATTTCCGTTCGGCATTTATGGCATACAAACTAAAAACTTTGAAAAGAATAAAACTAACACATTCAGATCCTGGTAATTAATAGTACCCATAGGATCTAGGTGTTATTTTCCATTTTCTCATAACACAAGCCAATCCCATATTACTAATTACTATAATTAAAAATAAAAAATAAAAATAAAAAGTTAGTTTCACGCACCCGCTTGTCAGTTGGATGCATGAGGCATAGGCATTACTGTATTAGGTGCTCTGTTAACAAAACAAAATATTTCTCTAATACCAAATAAATTTTGAAAAAACACATAATCCACGTTTATATTAAATTAATATTTATTTCTTAAAAATTAATATTTTTTTATAAAAATTAATACTTATCTTCAAAAAATCTGAAGAATAAGAATTAAATATTAAAAAATAAATATTAATATATCATAAATATAAATTTAAATATTTTTTTAAAATTTATCTACGGTTAGAGTAAAAGCCTTTAACAAAACTGTCATTATATTTACTTAGTCAACAGTTTTTGTGTGCTTCCCCATGTTCAACTTGTACGTTAAAAAAGATTAAAAAACAATACGATGCTCCAATTATATAACAATGCACCAACTTCACTTCATTTTATGAGACTGTTGAGCAGTTGGAAAATAAACCAACAACACCCTTCAAACGTTTCTTCTCAATACATCAGTCGTGTCATTGCCAGTAATATCTCACTTCTGAGATAGATGTATACATATACAATGGGGAATTTACTCTGAACCCCCAATTAGATTTCAAGAAAACACTTAACCCCACACTTTTCCTAAACTAACACTTATCCCCCAAAAATTATCACTGTTTTCTCAAAACTAACACTTACCCCCCAAATATTTGAGGGATAAATATTAATTTTTTAAGGGTATTTGAAGAGTAAATGTTAGTTTAGTAAAAGTGTGAAGCTAAATGTTTTCTTCAAATTTAATTGGGGGGTTATTGTCATTTCCCCCGTATACAAATAGCTCAAATAAGCTAGAAGTCAACTTTCGGCTGGAAAGTGGAGAACTACTATTAAAATGTCTGCTTATTATGGTGCTAATATATATTCGAGGGACCTACGTAATTTGTTGTGTTCTTAAACAGTCGTTGGGAGGTCAAAATCGATTCTACTGACCACAAATTCATTTGTATTAAAATGTTCATAACCTTAATTTAGGTGGGTACAGAGGCAGATTATAGGTCGCCTAGCAAGGGAGTAAAAAAGCAAATATTAACATATTAAACAATCACCAAAGCTCGATTGCAACACACAAATCTGAAATTATACCCGTAAAGAAAATCTTAATTCCACTAGACAATTACCACAAAGTTATTGACCAGAATATATATATATATATATATATATACACACACACAAATGGTGGTGACTATTACAGTCAACGGCCTCTGAAGCAAATTTACAAAAGATTTTCCACCATGCTATATGCATAACCCGTTGTTTAAACAAAATTTAGACTAATAGAGAACCAGCCCGTTAGAAACTTCATTTGCAAGTGCCCATCACTCCCTAAAACTGATCCGCCAAAATATTTACACGAACAAAAATTTCTCTGGTTCTCATTCAATACGAGCTCCATAACAATTATGTGAAACATCCAATCCAAGTCTGCAGAAATAATTAGAGTTGAAGAGAATGAAAAGCCATTAGGTTTGTCAAATAACAATATTACCACAAAGGCATGAAGGTGTCAGTCCATATGTGCGCATGCCAATATGCTCTCGTCTTTTAAAGTGCATATATTTGTTGTGGTAGGACGACACCGAACAGAGAGGATATACTGACACCTAAGATTCTCTTGAAAACAGATCAAATTTTGGTAACAGCTATGCTCGATTTTGAAGAATTCTTCATCAATGCATTACGAGAACATATGCACAAGATTAGACACAGATAGATGGCAAATGCATCATGCATGCACATATGCTAGAATTAAAAGACAACAAATAAATAAGCTGGAGATCATTACCAGTGTACTTAACATAGAACCCATCATCTCAATGGTATGGTTCAAAAATAGAAGGCTTTCCTCTAATTCTCTTTGCATGAACAAAAATGGGTCCTTTATTCAACAATTGCAGCCAAACTTCATACAGCAATATGCAGAATGCAAGCTAGTGGACAACTAGATATCTTATTTTGTTAAGTACTCACCAAAAAGCAAACGCACAAGCACATCACAGTCTTTTAGGTTTGGGCCTGGGCTTGAATTTGGCCTTAAGTTTTCTCAGCTCCTGCCCTTGTTGCTAAAAAATATTCCAATATTCGATTATACAATTATAGAAGGAAAATGTAGCAATAGTTTTGAAACTCCAAAGAATAACCAACTTTCTTAAAGGAATTATTTCAATACCTCATATAACTTTCTCCATGCACACTCAAATCTTTCTCTTAGCAAGCACCACTCCATGGCCATATCATATTCTAGTGTGTTAGGCTGAGAACAATGTGAAGTAGACACAGCTTCTCTCTGGCAAAAAAGCAATAAAAAATGACATCAATAATAAAAAGCAAAATGTTGCATGTGCATCAGTGTCTATGTAAGTGAGAGAGAGGATAAAATTTTTACCATCTCCCGTTGCATCTGGAATTTAAGTTTATCAATAACAAGATGGCCAAAAAATGTTGATTGCTTTCCCATAAAGCAGGGAGCTCGAATGCTGCCAACAAGAGGCCTGCAATTTGAAAAAGAGAGAAGAAAAATTAATCGAGCACCTTAAAAGCATGTAGCCAGTTTTGAATACAGTAAAAAGGTCATCATAACTGTCTCTACATATTAAATTGACTACAAATCAAATATTAGTCATTGTAATACAGACTATCAGGATAGAAAAGAGGCTTGCCTCCATATTGTTGTTGAAATAAGACCATTCAACACTATCCAAACTCACTTCAAATAATTACATAAAACTGACATTTTATTTAT
>JANKKB010028921.1:0-18013 GCA_026225775.1 Bursera palmeri | reverse complement strand
ATTTTCATCTCTAAAACCAACCAACACTCCGTATACTTTTCCTTTACTTTGAACTTTGGATATTGAATAAAGACCATTTAATCTTAATAATAATCTCCCTGTGGATACGATATTTGGACTCACCGAGGACTATAATTAAGACTACCTACACTTGGGTAACACTTTCTAAGATGTAGCATTTGTAATTTAAACTCTTAAATAGATTTATGGGTTATAAATTATCAGGACACTGTTATTCAAAAAATAGTTTTAGAATGTCGATAATTTATTTAAAAAAAAAAGTAGTTATTTTTCAAACATCACTTATAATTTTATTTTTTTAATTCACCATTTTATTATAAATAATTCTTAAAAAAAAGATCAAAATTAAAGAAAGTATTTAAAAAATGACCGCACTTAAAAGAATTTAAATACCATAACCATATCTTATAGATTGAAAAGATGTATTTTTGTTATCAACTTTCACGTTTATGGGTTTGTCAATGTGATAATAACATCATAATTTAATAGAAATATGGTAAATTTTCAAATATCTCTTTTAATTTGGGTTATATTTACAATTTTTTTATTATATAAAAAATTACAAAAAAAAAACCCCAAATGAATGGTATCATGACCCCATTTGACAAACTTTTTTTATCAAATATTAATATTCGATAATCAACGACATCAAGTATCGAATAGGTCATGTGCAGTGACGAAGCTTCTTTATGGCTAAGGGGGGCCATGGCGCCCGCCACCCCCCTCCCAAAGAAAAAAAAAATCACTGTTTTTATGAATAATAAAAAATTAAAAAAAATAAAATTTTACCTGTTGGCCCCCCCTCAAAAATTTGAGTTTTTCTTTTGGTCCCCCCAAAAATTTCTTCCAAGCTCCGACACTAGTCATGTGATCTAAATTTTTAACATTCAATTTGGGATAATATCAAATAGTACTCTTGGGTTTTGACCTATACTTGAAAATAATTTTATTATTTTCATCAACTAAATCCCTAAGGTTTACTTTTTTTAATCAACTGTTAATTTTAACCTTTAAAAATATATATTTACCCCTACTGAAATTTTTTCCTTAATTTTAAAAAATAAAAATTCAAAAAGTAGAAATTTGTTTATTATGAGAATAAAATTTATTTTTTTTATATTAAAATTAAGAAAAAAATTTCAGTAGGGACAAATATGTATTTTTAAGGGTTAAAATTAACAGTTGATTAAAAAAAAGCAAATCTTAGGGGTTTAGTTGATGAAAATGATAAACTTGTTTTCTACTTGAGATTAAGTCAAAACCCAAGAATACTATTTGATATTATCTCCTATTTAATTTATTTTTTAAATGCATCATTTAATATTTTTTTCCTTTTTTTAGTTTAAAAAAAAAATTTCCATTTTTAATCACACACTTTGAAGTTGAGAGCAAGCATCACTTCGACAAGAGACAGGTATATTCGCTGACTCAGTTCGTTTTTCTTCCTCGCCGAGAATAATATTGGTTACGTATATGTCTTAACTTGGCTTCAGTTTCTTATCGATCAAACGCCTCAAAACAACCAAGTAAGGATGGGAATAACCACAAAGCCTCTTCCCCTCAGTGCGAAGTCAAAGAAAATAACCAAACTGTCGCCTGTAAACGAAGATCTGGTACTCAAACTTTCATGTCTTTTCTTTTATTTTTATTGTTATTTTTTTTTTCTCTGAGTTTGCTTGCAAACTGTTCCGTTTGATCTGTGTGTTCGTTATTTTTATGTGGGTGTTTCGTATTATGTTTATGGGTATTAGCTAGCTTGAAGGTTTGACTTTTCCCAGGAAAAAAAGGTGGAATTTTTCGATGAAACAAACAGAACCCATGTCGTTTCCTTTTCTCTTACTTTTAGAAATGGTTGTATTTGTGGACTATTTGTTGATGAACAGACCCAGATGTGCTTATGGAGGAAATTATTGATTGAAATTGTGAACTTGATGTGGTTTTAATTAGTCTTAACAATTATGACCAAATATTTCAAGTTATATTAACAGGTTACAATTTTTTTTTAATTATGTTTTATATGTTGTATGGAAACTAGGCCAAGCCAATTTATGTTGTTGCTTAGATATATTTGTTTTTGGGAGGTTATGTCTTTTAGTTTACTATTTTGGTTGGGCCTTGACATGAAATCAAACGAAGGACATTTTGCCCTATGTTTTTGTTGAATTTCTTTCCACTTAATGTATCCCTAAATATTTGCTTCTTGTAAAGCAATATGCTGTTAAATGGAGAACTTCGAAAGATATTTATCTTTCTTTTATTTAAAAGATATTGATCTTTCTTTCATTTATTTGTCTGTTTTATTATGTTGGAGGTTTCGTATTGGATGGCGATGGAGAGAAGATCCAGAGTTGCCAATCTGGATGCTGATGATTGGAGAACTCAGTTGCTTCCTGCTTCACGTGACAGAATTTCCAACAAGATGTAAGTGTCTGCTTTTTTCCCTGCCAGCTATAATCTGTCGCTTGAATACCACTGCATATGCACTAGTGCGGAGTTGTACATTTGCCACTATGGTCTGGGTTTTTGATTAGTATGTCAGACATTTCCATTTCAAACACACTAGTTTTGGTGCCTGGCGCCTAAAGATTTTTGCAGCTTCTTCCCTTTTCTGGTCTTTTGGGTTGGCAATATAATTTGTTATAGGACTTTTATGTAAATTATGAACTTTTTGGGACAGGAAGGGGCTCTAATAAAAAATAATCATACTGTATACCTGATGAAATTCTAATGAACTTGTATAACAGGCCTGGCACAAAATGGTTTCATCTGTATGATTATCCTTAAAATGAACTAGTTCAAGTGCATCATGAATAAACATTTATTAAAGGACAAGTGTCTATATTTTATTTTCTTTTATTATGTGTTGAGAAAGGAACTAACTGATAATGCATAGAATTATAATCTTAAGTTTTATCGGTCTTGCAATGATGAGTTTATGAGCAGCATTCTAGTTGTGACAGTCTCATCTTTCTTTCCAGCTCTAGACATAATTTGTAGTTGTATCAAACTTCCATGATTCTTTCAGATCATAAAGTGTACTGTGGACAGTTTCTGCTTTTTATTTTCTTTTGATTTTATTTTATGGATTGATTATCACAATATTATTATAGTTTACCAATTATTTGTTCCTTTTGTAAGAACAACTGGCCCAGTCAGTAACTCGCTTTTATTTATTATTTTGTGTAGAATGGATACAATAAAGAGGCATCTTCCTTTTTCTGGCCCTGAGGGATTAAATGAACTCAAGAAAATTGTTATGAGGTTTGAGAAAAAGACATATGGAGCTGCAACAAGTCAGGTAATTCTGAAATGTTGGGTTCTATGATTTCTATAATCTATAGATATATATGGTATATACTATTAACATGTCACATGATTCAAATGCTGTCGTTTTTTAAACATAGCTAGTAAGAAAGAAAGAATAAGCGAAGATCAGAGATGATAAAGGGCTACTGCAGGAAACCTTCCGAAACATGATTTTTAAGTAACCTTATAACATTGTAGTGTTTGTTTTCTGTTATTTCTGGTTTGTAAAACACTAATACATTCAATTTAATAGTTATATTTGAGCATCAAGTTGAAAAGAAACATGGAATTCATCTTAATTTTTCTGGTCTATTTAGATTCAACAAAAATTAAGATCTACTTAAGGTTCAATTAGGAATGACACATCTTCATGGCTTTTGATATTTTTCAAAAACTTATTCTCCATGATGCATTTGCACCTTTAGGGCCTTATTTTCTGGTTTGGAAGTGACATAAAATTTTGCTCTGTTCTCAAATTTCAGTCGGATTATCTGCGGAAAATATCTCTCAAGATGCTTTCAATCGAGTCCAGGTCTCCGAACCGCATGCATTATCCTGTGCCATCCAACAATGCTGGTACTAGCAACAGACTCCCCAATTCAGATAACAATACATGAAACAACATTTTAATATGCTTTTAGTAAGTTCGTTTGCAATTTAACATACCCCAGTCTGTCTTTTGGCAAGTTGAATAAGTTACTTTAAATCACACACCACTACAAATGCATGAACTTCCACTATATTTCTTCAATGAAGAGATATTATCCATGTTTTACAACATGAATTAAAGTTTTGATGTTTTGACACGGACACAAGGTGTCTAACACAATAACTTCCCTAAACCTGCACATTGGGAAGTTGCTTTTTGTGTGAGCATTTGTAGATCTAATTGTGGCAATTTCTATATCATTTGGTTAATGCATTTCCAACAACTAGGATTATGTTTAACATTAATAATTAGTGATGTAGGATTTAGGGTTTTTATTTAATTTTAGGGATTTTGACTTCCTAATTTGGTGGAAATCCTAATTAGTTATTTTTATCTATGAATGTTTTTATTATTCTAGTTGAGTTTGGATTAGATTCTTATTTCCATTAAATTCCTAGTTAAGTTGGGTCTTAAGGCACTATAAATAAGTGTCATTAGTTATGTTATTTGGCAGACTTGGTTCATTGTTGATTTTTTATCCTTTTATTAAAAGACTGCTTTTCCCTCAATTTCACTCTATTTCTCACCCTCTATTCTTCTTATTATTTCTGCTCTTTTTTTTTTCTGATTTTTTCTCCTTTCTTATTTTTGATTGAGGAATTCATGTTCCCCATCAGTCAGTCTACCTTTGGAACAATATATGTTAAGTTTAATCCAAACTGTTGAAATTTTGTTGATTTTTATGGTTCATAAATTGTGCCCTGTTTTCAATTTCACTTGTCTCCACTAACGCAGTTCTTTATCTGTTTTCTGTTGTTTCTTTGCCAGGTTGAATATTTTCTTCCTCAACAATGAAAGTCAAAACAGTTTGATAACCTGGAAATAGTCTAGACAATGTTGAGGGCCTGGGAAGCTTTATGGCTTGGCGACTACTTATGCTGTAATTGTATCTATAGGTTAATGGGGATTTAAAATATGGATGTTGCTATTGAAGTTGAACACATCTCTTTGTAAACTCTATTTTACTTTATTTATATTCTAAATGTCTTTTTAATATTAATATTTGATTTGATTTGATTTGATTTTTGAAGGAACTCACTTTTTCTTCAAAAATTCATTTCAAATAAAGAATGCACCGGCCAGAATAAAAATGACAAAACCGAAACAAAAACCTACTTTTTACTTTTTTTTTTTCTTGTTTTTATCTTTCTCATGCTTAAATTCATTCTTCATCATTTCAAGTTATGAAGTATAAGATAATAATTTTAAATGTGTCTCAAATAAGTTTCAGAAAAACAAAAAGGTATAGGGTTTAGATAAAAAAATTTTAAGATTCAAGGATAAATTTTGAGTCATTGATTAGTAGCTTCATTGTAGTTGTGAAACTACGATATCAATCAGATATTTTTAGATTTAGAGTGGAGTAACTCAAACCCCCCACCCTAACACCACTCATAGTACCCTTACCACTAGGATGAGTCTTGTTTTCATTTGTATCTCGCAAACTCTTTTATTTATTGTACGAACCCGTGCCTTTCTGAGGCTTTGCTTTGATGTCTTTACCATCGGGTCACTTCTTATTTGACATATATTATATAAACTTTTATATTTATTATATAATATGAATATTTGATGAAACCCGATCCAAACTAACGAGTCACCTGACCGACCCATCCAACCGACCCGAGTCGGTTACATCTTTGAATCGGATGATTTTCTCTCTAACCTGATACTGTTTCGGGTCGAGTTGATCAATACTCGACCATACCTGACCCGTGAACACCCTAACTTCTTTATAGGGTATTAATATCACCCAAATACCTGATCCAACCTGACCAAGCCGTCATCAATTTGGGTTGGGTGGTTGTGTTGTTTCAGGTGATTCGAGTACTGTAACTAGATACCCAATTCGAGAAATTTAGATTGAAGATCATGTTTTGAGAAATATTCAACCCAATAGTTTATTTAATTTTTTATATGTTCATGTGTCCCAATCCTATCGGTTGAATAATACCTTTGCAATTTGTGTAACATACATCCTGAGGTCTTAAATTTTTCCGGTTAGTTATAAATATGTGTTTTTTATTTTCCGTGATAATTTTTGTTATAGAAATGAAAATAGAATATTTGTTCTGCCCCTCCCCTTCTCTCCTCTCGTTCTTCAGCTACCCAACACCACAACAGCAACAAACAATCACTAATTGAAAAGGCCAAAGAGACACCTGATCATACAATAGTTAGCAAAAGATCCCATCTGAAATTAAGGTTATCTTTTGATGTCTTGAAGAATATTCAACAGCGTTTCATAGATACTTACATCATCAACACATGATGTTAATGATTGACCCATGAGTTAAGTGTCCTTTTCCTCTTTTCGCATGTTGAGAATGATGCTAGTGTTTGATATGAAGGACCGTATCCATGCTAGATGTGGATAGTCATCTCATATCAATAATTGAGTCCAGAAAATTATAGTTATTATCACTATTGGCAAGTGTTAATTACACTAATGATGTTAATCATTGACCAATATTAGTCACCCAAAAGAGCTATCAACCCATTAATAATAGTAAACAATTATTAGATTTTTTTAACTATTTATAAAAAATTTTAGAAGATTATGGAAGCTAAAATATAACTAAATGATTGAGGATTTGAATTTGGAAGTGGTAGAGCTATAATTTTGGTATAAAATTTAACGATTAATCACTAACAAAGATATCGTAAAATTAGTTGAAGAGCGTATAAATTTATCTAAATATCCATATTTAAAAAGAAAAAAGATTTTTCATACCCATTAAAATTAAAATTTAATTATCCACATAATTGAACAAACTCACGTTCACTATTGGATTGTGAACATCAATAAATCAAAATTATTAACTAGATAGAATAACCTAAAGAAGAAGGTAATGCAGCCAATGAAAGTATGCCACGTCAACCATATGTTGTTTAGACACTTTTAAGTTGGGAGCATCACTTCGACAAGAAAGGCTTCCACATTACAGCATCGATCATTTCATACATCCGGCCAACGAAAACACGGCACGTCAAAAGATATTTGCTGATGCTTGTCCGAAGCCACTTGCTGACACCGAGGGCTCTGCGCGATTTTGACTTCTTTGAAATGATAATGTACTACTGTAAACAAGCTAATGAAGCATCAAGGGCCAGAAATGCTTTTCTTCTTCTCCAAGAAATGCTAAAAGGTCCTATAAAAACATTTATTCACCTTCTCAAACAAGGCAAACAAGGATGGGAATAACCAGAAAGCCTCTTTCTCCCAGTGAGAAGTCAAAGAAAATAACCAAACTGTCACCTGCGAACTACGATCAGGTACTCAAAGTTTCATTTCTTTTTTTCTTTTTTTTTCACTGAGTTTGCTGTTAAAGTGTTTGTTTTGTATTGTTATTTTTGTTTTGATCTGTGTGTTCGTTTGTTTATAATTGTATGGGTGTTTGTTGTTTTTCTGTTTATGGGTATTAGCTAGCTTGAAGATTTGATTTTTCTCGGGAAAAAAGTTGAAATTTTCCTACGAAACAAACGGAACCCATCTCGTTTCATTTTCTCTTTCTCTCGAAAATTAGTGTGTTTGTCGACAATCGGTTGATAAACTTTACCCAGATGAGCTTATGCAGGAAACAGTGAATAATTACTGAATATTAGTAATCATGTAATTTTTTTAATATTGAATTATTGATATTGAAATTGTGAAGTTGACATATTACTGAAATTGTGCAGTATTATTCTCTATCTGCTGTTTGGAAGGTTATGTTTGTTAGTGATTTGCTGTTAAATTGAACTTTTCTTTTGTTCGTTTGTCTATTTTCCTATGTGGGAGGTTAGTATTTGCTGGCTGCTTGTAGACCCAGAGATGCCAATCTGGATGCAGATGATTGGAGAAATCAGTTGGACCATGATTCGCGTCGAAGACTCGTCAACAAGATGTAAGTGTCTGCTTCTCTACCTGCCAGGTATAATCTTTCCCTTGAATACCACCGCGTACGCGCTAGTTCAGAGTTGTACATTATTTGCCACTATCTTGGGGAACTTTGGTTTGCATTGTTGATTGGTAATGTTGAACACTTCCATTTGAAATGGCTCTAGTTTTGGCAGCCTCTTCCCTTTTCTGTTCTTCTGGATATCCAATATGATATGTTATCAAACTTTTACATAGGCTATAGACTTTTAGGCAAAACGGTTTCATCTGTATGATTGTTTTCCATTGCAATGCTCTTGAACTCTTCAGATGCATCATGAGTTAGCATTTACAGGCAAAGCGTCCATGTATTAACTCTTCATTATGTGTTGACGAAGGAAGTAACAGACAATTAAGGAGTTCATGAACAAACCATTCTAGCATAATGTATTTATGGATGGTTTAGACACACTGTTAGTTGCATCAGAGTTCCATGATTATTTCATAACATAATGTGTATATGGATGGTTTGGTTTACCAAACTAATAAAATTAATGGACCTCTAGCACAGGCAGTAAGTCACTTATGTGTTTTATTTTAGATCGGAGACATTAAAGTGGTGTCTTCCATTTTCTGGCCCAGAGGGATTATATGAACTCAAGAGAATCGCTGCAAGGTTTGAGGCAAAGATGTATGCTGTTGCAACAAGTCAGGTAATTCTCAACTGTTGGGTTCTGTAATCTTTAGATAAAATACGGTTTAGCTTATTTAAAAAAATAAAAAAAAAAACGCCGTTGCCGGGGATCGAACCCKGGTCACCCGCGTGACAGGCGGGAATACTCACCACTATACTACAACGACTTGATGTCGTCTCTTACGAGAATGAGAGTATTTGTTTGCTGTTATTTGATAGATATTTCCAGCTTCTAGAACAGAAACATATTCAATTTATAATTATATTTGAACACCAAGTTTGAAAAGAAACATGGAATTCATCTTAAATCTTTTCGTTTATGTTTCAAATTAAGAACTACACAAATTATGATTTTTAATATTTTTTGAAACTTATAGGGTTTACTTGTATAAGGATGAGATACTTTGGCTTAAATTTTTTTAACTTAAAATAGACTCAAATTCATATCTATTGATCTCACCTAATTAATGGTTGCGATTTAAAAATAAAAAAAGTTATATTTAACGATGTCAATTCATCAACCATCTTAACCATTAATTTGGTAAGATCAATGATGATAAATTTGTTTCTAGTTTTAAATTAAAAAATTCAAGTTAAAGATTACAAGTGAGAGATAAATTTTCGCTTTATTCCCTAATTTCAGTCGGAGTATCTACGGAAAATATCTCTCAAGATGCTTTCAATTTTGGAATCCAAGTCTCCGACCAGCAGACCTAATCCTGTGCCGTCCAACAATGCTGGTACTAGCAACAGACTCCCCAACGCAGGTAACAATACATGAAAGAACATTTTACTTTGTATGATGCTTAACGGTAGGTTCACTTGCAAATCAACACACCCCCATCATCTTTTTGGCAAGTTGAATAGCTTACCTCTATTCACACACCAACACAAATGCATGAACTTCGATTATATTACTTCAACGAAAAGATATATATGTTATCTATTTTTCCCAACATAGATTAAAAGTTTCGATGTTTCGACATGGACACGAGCTGTCGGATACAATAACTTCCTGAAACCTAGACATCGGGGAAGTTGCTTCGTGTGGATGTATTTTTTTGTAGATTTGAAGTAGAGTTAATATGAATAACCGATCTGTCTTTGAAATGATATACGTTAAGTGTAGTTCTAATCGTCGAAATTGTGTTGATCTAATGGTTTACAAATCATGTCATTTTTTCTATTATACGTTAAGTGTATTCTTCTTTTTCATGCTTTCTCTTGCTTATTTGCCAGGTTGAATATTTTCTTCCTCGACAATGAAAGTCAAAACAGTTCGATAACTTGGAAATAGTTTGGACAATGTTGAGGCCTGCAGGGCGGGGGTAGGGGGTGAGAGGGTGTTTATAAATAATTTGGGATTTCAGATATGAATGTTGTTATTTTCGTCCCAACAAAACTCCTTGTAAACCCCATTTTACTTTAATATATATTTTTAAAAAGCTGTCAGAATTTTAACAATTTTATTGGATTTTGATTTTATTTGCTAGAAATTAAAATTATTTCTTGATTGATTTATTTATTTATCAAAATTATATTTTATGTAAATATCTAAAAAAGTTTTTATGACTTATATTTTATAATAAAGAATTACTTATGCAAAGTAGTTCATATGTGAGAGACACAATTCCTTATTTTACATTAAAATGAAAATGTTTACAATCGGCAAGCAAATATGAAATACTTTATTCAGCTAAAAATTGTAGCATTATTATTCTTTTAATAGGAATAATAAGTTCCAAATCATCGAAATATTTGACTTAAGGTAAAAACATTAGTGCATTATATACATTAGTTTAAGTGTATTGAACAAGACCAAGTGAAATGAGTGCTGAGATTAAATATCGTAACTCAGACCTGTAGTCATTAAGTAGCACTATTATATAAATACCTAAATTCTAGTGATTTTTGGACTTGTATTCGGAAGGTTTAGTCTTTCTGAGTTATTAAAGGGTGGTATCTACAAGTCCAATTACAATTACCACTGAGAATTTGACCGTACAATTTTGTTAAATCAAATTTGTGTTTGGGTTTCTAGTAATATAAAATCCAAGAAACAAAGAAGTAAAAATTTACAAACTATTGATGACGCTGACAGAATAGAATAATAAAATAAATTATTCCATAACAGTTGAACGTGAATAAAATATTATCTTGATGATAAATTATATGAAAATTACATGGGGAATTGTAAGAAATAGTCAAACGGGAGGAGGCCAATCGTCTTCTCTGATCCTAATTATAGTTTCTGACAGTTTTTTTGACAGTTTTTCAATACTTTTAACGGCAAAAATAATTCTAATTAACTCCCATCAACTTCAAAATATATCATTAAAACTTAAATATATATTCTAACTCAAATTAAATAAATTGATAAGATATATTTTTATAAATTATGTACAAACATTAATATATATATTAAGAATAAAGATAAAATGATCTATTTTATTATCATTTAATTTATTTTTAAAGTGTATGAGTTTTATTATGCACAACGTAGAGGAGAAGAGAGAAGATGAAGTTAAAGACGATGGATTCAAAATGGTTTAACGAAGAGAGTTCAAATAAGATAAAGGATAGTTTAGAAAACACAGTTTTGTTAAAAAAATAATTTAGTGGTTAGAAAATTATATAATTTTTTAACCGGCTATTATCCAATAGACCCCTCCCACTTGGCTATTTCTTATAATTCCCCTTATTTCTTATATATGATTTTGTCAAGGTAGTCGTGAAGTCGTTGCTTCCTCCTTAAGAAAAAGATACTCTAGTGTATTGTGGATCTTCACTTCGATTCAATTTCGGTCGCACGAGTCAAAACAAGCAAACAGGGGATGGGAAGAACGAGTACGCCTCTCTCTCTCAATCAGAAATCAAAGAAAATAACCAAACTATCGCCTGCAAACTATGATCAGGTACTCAAAACTTCATTTTTTTTTTTTGGTTTTTTGTTATTATTGATCTGGGTATTCATGTTACATATTTTTCCTGTTTATGGGTACTAGCAAGCTTGAAGTTGCGATCTTTCCCTTGAAAAACTGGAATTTTCTTTGGAAACAAACAGAACCCATGTCGTTTTTTGTTTCTCTTTCGTTCAAAAATGAATTTTATTGGTAAATTTTTAAAAACCCAACCCAGATGAGCTTATTCAGGAAACAGTAAACAGTTATTGAATATTAACAATTATGTCATTTATATAAATATATTGAATTATTGATTGAAATTGTGAACTTAATAAAGTATTGATTACTCAAAATAATAAAGATGTTGGTCCTTGGCATGGAATTGAAGTGAAAGTGCATTGTAGGTTATGTTTATTTTAGTTTTATTTCCGACACAATGTAAAGTATCGGTAAGTATTTGCTTATAATGAAGCAATTTGCGTGATATTTGATTGTTATTTTGTTTATTCATTTATTGTCCTTGGCTGGGGGTTTTAGTATTTGATGGCCACTCTGAAAGCCAGAGAATCCAGTCTTGATCCAGGTGATTGGAGAGCTCAATTGCCCCCTGATTCACGTCAAAGAATGGTCAACAAGATGTATGTGTCTGCCTCTTTTAATTTCTAGCTATATTCTGTCACTTGGAAACCACTTTCTTAGAGAGCTGCATTTTGGGATTGTTGAACATTTCTATTTCAAGTCTTTTGGATTGGCAATATAATAATTATAATTAAACTTATTCACAAATTTAGGACTTTGGGGACTAGAAGAGGCTATAGTCTATTTCAAGTCATTTCTATTTCATACTACTGATAACATTGTGTCTTCTAATAAAATAATAGAAAAATCATATACAAGCGTACCCTTTTTATTTAATGTTTTGGAGGTACGCAACTTATCACATTTCCATCCTGTTCCAAGTGCTATTACTTCAAAAATATAAGCATGGCATGCTCTTCTGTTCTTCCATAGACATAATATTGGAGCTTTTCTATGGTTCACTCAAAATCAATTATTAAAGTAATACACTTTCTGAAAACTGGATCTCTACCAGCTACTGCAGCTATTTTCCTCAGAAAGCTTTAGCACATTCAGAAAGGTTTTTATAATTTCTGAAATTATAGTGGAAAGACTAAAACTGAAGTTTTGACATAAGGATAGGTCAGTCGATACCGAAGCCTGCTTTAATGAAAAATATGTTGAGAACACTAATGCAAAAACATCAATTTACTCAACTAAACTGAAGCTAGCCTCAGCTTGAAGTGGTTTAGTGACTGCAAGAATACTTCTATTCTTCTCAGTTAGTGCTTATTCTCTGCAAGATGATTATGAAATCTATGTTTGTTTTTTCTGTGTCTATATGAATGTATCCACTATCTACATTGTATTTGTACGTGAACAGGCCTTTAGGATTTAGTTTCATGAGCAGTGACTATAGTGTTTAACTGCTCTTCACTGGTTTCCATAAATGTGAATGTGACATCCCGTTTTTGGATAGGAATGAAGCATGATAAAGACCCAGCACAAAATGGTTTAATATGCATGATTGTTTTCCAATGGCAATTCTCTTGAACTCTTCAAAATGCATTATGGGTAAACATTCAACGGCCAAATATCTGTAGGTTTTATTCTTATATTAGGCGTTGAGGAAGGAACAGATCGTTAATGAATAGAATTATAATCGTAAGTTATATCAATCTTACAACAAGAAGCTTTTAAACAACAGCATTTTTGGTGTGACAGTCTGACCTCAATCTCTCCGCAGCGGCAAATTTTTTAGTTGTAACAGTTCCATGGTTCTTAAAATAATAAAGTGTTTTATCAATGGTTTGCACTTCTTATTTTCTTTTGAATTTCATACAGTGGATTCATTATTATACTTTTATTATGGTTTTACAAATTAATGGTTTTTTGGTAAGAAAACTTGCAGAGTTACTCACTTACCTGTTTATTTTGCACAGAACGAATGCATCAAAGAGGCATCTTCTTTTCTGTTGTGCAGAGGAAGAATATCAAATCGAGAGAACTGCTGCAAGGTTTGAGGAAGAGGTATATGCTTCTGCAACAAGTCAGGTAATTGGGTTTTATAGTTTTCATAATCTTTAGATAATTCTGGTGGCCTGTTAACATGTCAGGTGATCCAAATGGTGTCATTGTTTAATATGTAAGCTAATAAGAAACAACAAGAAAAGATTAGAAAGGATAAAGTGCTACAGAGGTCAGAAACCTTTGTAATTTATGAATAACAAAACTAGAGAAATGAAATTGAAATTGCTTTTCTTCTTTTTTATTATGAACTTTGTGTAATGTCATGGTAGATTACATCAAAACTAGGATCTATTTTGATTTAAAATTAAAAACATTGCAGTGTGATGACTATTATATAGTTTTTAAAATTTATTTTCTGCAGTGAATTTGCACCATTAGAGTCTTTTTTTTTTTTTTTTTTTAATTTATCTGGTTTTGGTAAAATGANACATTGCAGTGTGATGACTATTATATATTTTTTAAAATTTATTTTCTGCAGTGAATTTGCACCATTAGAGTCTTTTTTTTTTTTTTTTTAATTTATCTGGTTTTGGTAAAATGAAGTGCTATGAGATATATAATTTTGCTTTGATCTCACATTTCAGATGAAATATCTACAAGAAATATCTCTTAAGCTGCTTTTATTGAAATTCAATTCTCAAAGCGAGCCATCTTACCATGCTGGTTCTTGCAACAGACTCCCAAATTCAGGTAAACGGGGAAAGAATATTTTACATTTTATAATACATTTATAGTATCTTCACTTGCAATTTGACGGACCCCATTATGCCTTTGGGGAATGGAATAGTTAATAGTTTCCCATTAATTCACATACTGACACAAATGAAGAAACTCTATGGTTTGTAACATAGATGCAAGTTTTGTGTTTTGACATGGACACAAGGGTGTCGGACTCAGTAACTTTCTTAAACTTAGGCATTGGGAAAGGTTCTATGTGGATGTATTTGTAACTTTGAAGTAGCAGCATTAACATTATTGGCATCTCATGCTCAGCAAAATTTGTACAAGTTTTAAAAATAGCCACCTAAACCGACCTGTTATCATCCCTGCATTGGAAAAGGGTTTTTCACAAAATAGCCATATAATTATCTGCTGTAATGCCTCTCTTTTGCTTTCTGTGTTGCTGTCAGTTCATCTGTCAAAACTTGCATAGTATGGTCAGATTTTTCCTTATACTATTTAAACTTCTGGTTTCATGCATGAAATCTTCATTTTTGAGTGTTCTTTGAATATTAACTCTATTGCTCATGTACAATTATATTTTGCTTTTTGCTAGAGAATTGTGTCTAGAGTCTGACTCATGGTTCTCTTAGGTAATTTTCCCTTAAAATTTTCAAGTTCTCCTCTAACTTACATTTGCATGGTTTTTGTAATTCTTTCATCTCTAGTTTCCACATCCCAGATAGGACATGCAGATGGGGGTGATTGGCAAGAAGAGGTCTATCAAAAGGTATTTTGTCATATCCCCTGGATGAAGTTTATTTTAGAATACTTCAAAAAAATATCCAAGGTGTGGTCATGGGTGTCAATAGGGGTGAAACATTTGGTTAGAAAAGCTACAGCTCAATAGAAATGATTGTCAATTTCGAAACTAAGAATGAATATGCCATTATGAAAGAATTTCCAGTATCTTTTGTTATAAATTATTCATAATCCACAAGTCTTTCTATGCAGCAACTAATCTTTCTGTCTTATGGCACCTGAAAATGTGAAGAATTTATCAATGATGTCTTCATAATTCTTTTACTTTGCAGATTAAGGCAATGAAAGAGATGTATTTTTCCGAATTACATGAAATTCTAATCAAAATTACTGCTAAAATGCTGGAGGTGGGTAATCCCTTTTGTATATTTCCTTGAAGCTTTATGCTTACTCTTTAACCATACTCATTAACTGGCCATTGATCTTTTTGCTCAGGAGGTAATGCCATAGGGCATCAAGTCTCATTTGCTAATCATATTTGTGTGGACTGTTTTTGTTTGGAATCTTTTGCATATCAAACAAGCCTTAACCCTCCACCTCTTCCCCTTGAGAATAACAGAGAACAATTTCAAAAATTTTGGCTGAAAATTTTGTTAACTTGTTTTTAATATTTATTTATAGAATTCTGGTCCTTATCATGTAAACTATTCTCTCTTATTGCCAGCATGATTTGCTTCCTCAACAACTAACATTGGAGCACTTTGGTAAGCTGAGAATTTTTAAGAACATGTTGGAGCGTATCATAGCATTCTTACAGGTTTCCAAAAGCAATATTTTACCTGTTTTTAAGGAAAAGCTGGGTTCCTACGAGAAGCAGATAATAAATTTTATAAATACAAATAGGCCTAGAAAGCCTGTTTATTGACTGCAGCAGCCACCAAGGATTACACTCTGAAAAATTTCCTTGTCATCCTTTGTTGTCTAACAATGATGTTATAGCTACAAACTTCCTGATTTACTTAAGAACATGCATTTGTACTAGCTTCATTTGTGGTTTGACGCACCCCATTGTGTTGTTTTAAAACAAATGAAGATATATGATATGGGTGCAAGTTTGTGTGTTTTGACATGGACATCAGGTCTCTGAAGGATGGATAATAATATGACAATCTAGAAAGATGAGGAAAACTCTCGCCTAAAACCATTTAATCTTCAAAAATTGGAGATTCTGTTCCCACACCTACTGAAATGTGAGAAAATTCTCATGATATAATTTTTTAAGGATTCCTAGTTATTCCAAAATTAACCAAGTTTGTATTCCACCCATTTGGATGTACATAATATAAGCTTTCTATTACCCCAAGCTAACGTGAGTCTTTTTTAAACCACACTAAATAGTAAATATATTTAATTAATAACACCCTATTTTTTTTATACAGTTTCCAATTTTCAAATAGAGTAATGTTATAAGTATACAGTTTATATTTCAATTTTGTATACCAAGTTGATGTGGCATTAAGTAAATGATAAGGTGAATATATGAAAGTTAAAATAATAAATACTCTTATCACTTATTAGATGTCACATCAACTTGTGATACAAAATGAGGTATTTTGTACTCATAATATTACTCTTTAAAATAATATATAATTAATTTGAGCATATACATAGGGATTTTGTCCAATCTTTAAAAAAAATAAAGCTATGCTAATAGGGAAAAATATATCATAATTATGTAAAATAATCAAACTTAAGGGATTGAATTAAAACATAATAAAAATTTTAAAAATTTTGATTTACCTAGTTAAACTATTGGCTCGTGGAGTAATTAGTCCATGATGGATCAACAGACTAGCCGAAGGCAATGGTGTGTTGGCTTGTCATGGCTTACGAGTCGATGAATTAATCTCAACGGACCCACGGTTTGGTTAGATAAATGAGTTTGGTTATTCTCGTAAATTCTCCAAAAATATATTGTATACGTATTTGTCTAGCATATAGATATATGTGTTGAATTAAAAAAAAAAAAAAGAGAATTATACAATTATACTGCATATCGTACAAATTTAATAGTAAATTGTTTTATGAGTAATATGATAATTAAAATTAAAAAGGTGCTAATAGTCTTAATTTAATTAGGACCGTTGTTTGTATTTATGCCTAAGGTTAGTATTTAGGAGGGTGTATTCAATTAAAATTTTTAAAGACTTTTTATAAGTAAATTACTTTTAGAAACTCATAAGATTTCTAATGATTTTTATAGATTTTTATGAACTTTCATTTTAAGGACTTTCATATATATATATATATTTATAGATTTTTATTAAGAGATTGATAAATATTTATAGGCTTTCAAAGATATTAATAGACTTTATAAAAAACAGAATTAACAATCATACGTTTTAATATTGATTTAGGATGCATTATATTAACAGCTTCCTCTGTTAAGAAACCTTTTCCCATTGGCGTGGGCAAAAACGGAATTCCAGTAGTCTTCACCAGCTTCTTCAGTTCATCCTCAGCTCTTACGTACGCAACACCTTTTCTAAACATAATCAACGGTCTCTGTGCTTCCTAACAAAAGATTATTATTATTATTATTATTTTTTGTTTATATAAAACAAAATCATATTCTATTATAGTCAGTAACACAGCCATTTAAAAACAAAGAAAAAAAAATCAAATATTAAAAATAAAAAGATATTTCCATTGACATCAATATTCTATATTATATATTAATTTTTTAATATTTTACAGTTTTATATATTATGTCAAATCAAATATTCAGTAATCAAATCAAATATAAATGTTTTGTAATAAATAAACACCCGTAGAGTTAACCTATGATAGAATAACTCATCTCAAGATATACTCCTTGCATCTTTAGTTAAAAAACACATCAAAATTTCTTTTCTTTCTTTTTTTCTCCATTAAATCATATGTCTTTTAAAGTCATAATAAATAGTGATAGAAAAATTATAAAGTCATTTATATCTCCTACTAAAAAGGGG
>JANKKB010028920.1:0-11908 GCA_026225775.1 Bursera palmeri | reverse complement strand
TTCCCCCCCCCCCCCCCCCTCTTCCCTTCTCTTCTGTCTCCTTCTCCTCTACTCTAGGGATTAATATGAATAATTTTAATTTATTATAATTTTGATTTGTTACAGCTTTACACTGTAAAATTGAATATCGGAGAAATCGTTAAAGCGTCTCTTCCCTTCTTCTCTGTCACTGACCCGTGCCCCTCTTCTTCTCTTAATTCTAAACTAATAATCAAATCAATCATTTGTTAATACAATTTCAAAAGTTTAAATTTTTTTTTTTTTTTTTTTTCAAGGCTTATGACATACTANCTCAAATCAATCATTTGTTAATACAATTTCAAAAGTTTAAATTTTTTTTTTTTTTTCAAGGCTTATGACATACTACTGCTCTTCTTCTACTTCTACTATTATTACTCTTAACAAAACATCTCACCAGCAACGGCCATTGCCTTCCTTCCTTCAACCAACTCTCAGCTACTGGTTTGGACTACTCAACTCTGTCTTGTCTTCTTTATTTATTTATTTATTTTTGCTTTGTTTTCTTTTCCTTCATTCTGATCTCTCATTTTCTCAGTTTTTCTTTTCTAAAATTTTCAGTGACGTATGAGAATATGAGTTCAAGAATGACGCCTGAGGAGCTATAAGGAAGGAAGATCTACAATTCGTCGTAGGAGATTGCCACTTGCCAGCTTCTTCTTTTTCAGATTTGATAGTTGAATTGAATGTCAAGAGAATTGCTAGGGTTTTATTCAAATGACTACCAAACGTGCTTACAAGCTACGTATCCTTCTAGGGTTTTCATTACAGTTTACTTGTTCAGATCAGATCTTTTCATTCAGTGCATTGTTATTATTATTATTATTATTATTATTATTTTCATTCATTTGTTGGCTGCCTTGACTAGTTTTTGTTTTAGAGGAATTTGTGGCCCATTCTTCTACCGTCAATTGTCTCAAGATTGGGAGGAAGTCCTCTAGGGTTCTGGTAACTGGAGGTGAAGATCACAAGGTCAATCTCTGGGCCATTGGTAAACCCAATGCCATTCTGGTCAGTTCTCTTTCTTTCTTTTCTCAAAACAAAAACAAAACAACAAACTTTTCTCTAAATGCCTGTCGAAATTGTTATACATTGTGCTAGAATTATTGGGTTAATTTGTTGAAAAAAAAGAATAATATTTCATCCCCTTGTTGAACAAATGTTTCACAAATCATTATTTTCCTTTTATTATACAGAGTTTGTCAGGACATACAAGTGGTATAGACTCTGTAGGCTTTGATTCTTCTGAAGTACTAGTAGCTGCTGGAGCCGCAAGTGGTACAATCAAACTTTGGGATTTAGAAGAGGCAAAGAGTAAGCTTCTCAATTTGATAAAGGAATGTTTTAAGTTCGTTAAGTACATCATTTCTTTCTGGTTTATACTTTCTTATGTTAAATTGGGATTGTTTGTGTAGTTGTTCGCACACTTACTGGTCACAGATCCAACTGCATATCGGTGGACTTCCACCCTTTTGGGGAGTTCTTTGCATCTGGCTCTCTCGACACAAATCTTAAGATATGGGATATCAGAAAGAAAGGATGTATCCATACATACAAGGGCCATACACGAGGGGTGAATGCCATCAGATTTACCCCAGATGGTCGTTGGGTTGTATCCGGAGGAGAGGACAACACTGTAAAGGTTGGTATTTCTGTCCTTCTAGTGTCATGGTCTTGGTAACATTTTCGAGCATACATCATGTAAATCATGTGTACATATATATATATATATCCAAGGTTTTATGATGTATGTAAATGCATATCCTCATATATAATTTTGTGGTTGACCATGATGAAGTGTACTTTCTTAACAGCTATGGGATCTTACTGCTGGAAAGCTGTTGCATGACTTTAAGTGTCATGAAGGCCAGATTCAATGCATAGATTTTCATCCTCATGAGTTTCTGCTAGCAACAGGTTAGGTTTTTTTTTTTTTTTTTTATTTAAATATTTTTGCATCTGAANAAGGCCAGATTCAATGCATAGATTTTCATCCTCATGAGTTTCTGCTAGCAACAGGTTAGGTTTTTTTTTTTTTTTTTCTTTAAATATTTTTGCATCTGAAGTTTACTTATGTAGTACTTGACTCATTCTAAAATTTAGTATATTCCCAGTTTTTCCACGTTATTACTATTATTGTGGTATTTATAGGTGTAACTGAAATTAATACATAATGATTGTTTGCATTTATCTTTGTGAGTGCCTTACCCTTTTCTTTTCTCCCTTCCCTCCAAGTACTTGTAGAAATGATAAATAAATAAATATTGAAGCTCGCATTAGATCCAAACTAGGTAATGGGTTATGCTTAGGAACTGCTTGCAACATCTGCAAGATAAGAGTTAGTCAAAATGAAGTTGTGTGTTTAAGAGTTCAACGCTTCATTTACTAGCTTCTTAATATTCTGTTCTTCTAAATGATTATATTTTGCTCTAGTTAGATATATGAATGTTTTAACATTTCCAATGTGTTTTTTTTATTTTTTATTTTTTCCATTGAGCATTCTCTTTTTTATTATTGATTGATGTTGCTTCAATCATTTATGCAAAACTTTTATTTAGAGTTTATGAAATGACCTTAGGTTTAAGAAAGTTATTTTCATAATGTTGAGAGTAAATTGCCTATATGCTATGTAGATATATGTTTTTGTTCATTTATTTGTATTATAATGGTTACTGAAGTTCTTCACATATCTTTCTAGTGTTACTCCAATGCAAGATTAAGATGGCAATATTTCTATCTTTTAGCATGACGCCTATTCTAATCCTATGTTATGAAGTATTATCCTAATAAGTAAAGCATATTTCCTTGGGTGTTTTCTTGTATTTTATATGTTATCATGGTCTTGCCTTTGCTCAGGTTCTGCTGATAGGACTGTTAAATTCTGGGACCTTGAAACCTTTGAGCTAATTGGTTCAGCTGGGCCTGAGGTAATTTTATCATAGCCGTTTGATGCATTGTACATTATAATCAGCAAGGTAAGATGATAATGCCTTTGTTTTTTGTTTTTTTTTTTTTTTTAAATTACTACAGACCACTGGAGTGCGTTGTTTGACCTTTAACCCAGATGGGAGAACCCTACTTTGTGGATTGCATGAAAGTCTGAAGGTAAGTTCTCTTTATACTTTATCCATTTTATATGTACATCATATGCTTAGGTAATGCCCCGATTTACAAGTTTGTACTTCGATTAATGTCGATTCAGGTTTTCTCCTGGGAACCAATTAGATGTCATGATGCTGTGGATGTGGGGTGGTCTAGATTGTCAGATCTTAATGTTCATGAGGGAAAGCTTCTTGGCTGCTCATATAATCAAAGTTGTGTAGGAGTGTGGGTTGTAGACATCTCGGTATTACTTTTTTCCCTTTTATTCTTACTTGCACGTGCTCTACTTTTTTTCTGATATTGATTCTAATAGATCTCATTTTCAGAATTATGAGTTTCTTATATCTTTTTCTCTCATGCACAGCGCATAGAGCCGTATGCTGTTGGTAATCCTACTCGATTAAATGGTCATTCGGAATCTAAATCTAGTTCAAGTGGTAATTTGTCGGTACTGAATGAGAACACAACAAAGGCTAATTCGGGAAGGTTATCTGTTTCACAAAATTCAGATCCTTTGATGAAGGAAACCAAATCGCTCGGAAGGTTGACAGTTTCTCAAAATTCCGATCCTGTTAAAGACTCAAAAATTTTATCATGTATGTTACTTTTTCTTGACATGTTGCTTTTCACATTTTTTTTTTTGTTTGTGCGTGTTGTGTTCCATTTGACTTTCTCTGTCTTATGTTTCCAACTATTAGTTGGTTTAAAATTTCTTTATTAGTCCACAATGTGACATATATATCTCATTCCTGGTTTTGTTTCCCGGTTGAAGCCACAGGAAATTTACCAGGTACTCCTCAAAGGGTCAATGTTAACGTGGGTCCAAAGACAAGTGTGGCCAGTTCTTTGACAGTTCCAAGTGGTACAGTCTCAAAGAGGAATTCTGCAAAGGTTAACTCAGCATCTAATGTTTCAATCTTGAACAAGTCAGATATTGTACCAGTAATTGTCCCTAGAACAAATACGAGGTTCGATCAAGGAACTGAATCCAGAAAAGAGGTTGATATTGTTGGAAGAACAATGCCATTTTCTTTGCAATCAAGGACAACTGATTTCCGAAAGTCTCCAAATAGTGGAGATGAGGTTGACCACCCAACTGTCTCTGTTCCCTCTGAAACTACGGGCTTTAAGCCTGCTGAATTGAGTAATGTTTCAGATAGGAGTACCTACCCTGCAGTTAAAGGCTCATTCCAGGGAGTCTCTGCTATTGAAAGGAACATGAAAGATGATAGGTTTGTTGTCTCTAGTAAGAGTGAAACAATGACAATGTCAGAGTCCCCTGCTAGCTACCCGGAGGAAAGATGTAAGTGTAGAAACTTTAAATGTATACATTTTATTTTCTATTTAAGTTTCAGTTTTTACTTTTTATTTGTCACCATATGAATTCTTTTCTGATTTTTTCATATCTTATTGTGTGCACTTAGTTCTATATATGACTAGACTTGATAGCTGCTAAAAGGTCTTTGAGTCGTAGAGCCTATTTATTCTGGCTTTTCGTATGGCCAGAAGAGTCTTTCTAATGTCAAAAGCTTTTTTGAACTATTTTGTTGTTCTTTGTTTCTTTAGAAGTTAAGAAGAGCTAATAAAAATTTATAAAATCCACCATGGGAAAAAAAACATTCTTGCAAATTTTCTCTTCTCCTTGCAAAAGAAGTCACTATGGGTAAGAGCATTCTTGCAAATTTTCTTGTCTACTGTCTATCAACTTACCACAATTCTAGTATAGTAACTACTTTTCAAATTCTAGCACTCAAATTTTTACTTTGCGTGAAAGACATTAGTGAATATTTCCTATCCATCTAATAAATGAATGTCAGTTTAGTATAGTAACTTCCACTTGCTTAGGAGGTTGAGGGGATTGATTGTGAGGTCTATATTGGCTATGAATATGCTTTTGCTCAACCAACAGCTTTGGATTTAGAAACTCAGGAAAGTAGAAAACACAGTAGGTTATGATGATTGGACAAGACTAAACCTTGAATTTAAGGAAATTATATCGTTACTTGCATGCACCATTAGTAGAAAGAAATATATTTGCATGATAAACCATTGAAATTACTTTGAAGAAGTTTACTCAATATTTCTAGCTATTTTTCCATTTCTTCTGCTGCTTGATCTTTTTATTTTATTATTATTATTTTTTTATGTTCTTAGATGTTTAATATTTGTGGTCTTTGTCTGAGAATGTGTTTTTGTTGCTTTTATATTAATTTTATTTTGTTGTTGAAAATTGAAATAAAATATTTGGCTCTTAACTCTAAAGCTCCAAATATTTATTTCAGATGATAGTGTGGGGCATAAATCAAACAGAGATGCATGCCTTATGGAAACTCAAAAAAGAGGTATAGCTGTTCCTAATACATTATTGATGGTTGTTAGCTGTCCATTGAAGTCCTAACTCATTTTTCCTTTTAAAAATTTAGGAAGAATGCGTCCACTTGTTCTTAATTTGGAGAAAAGAGGAAGATCTCCTAATTATGAGGGACCTCCTTCTAGTATTGCCCAAGGAACAGTATCTACTGTGAACGTGCCTCCCTTCAATACGGTATGAACAGATTTGGGTTTCTTATTCTAATTCCTTAAGCATCTGAAAGATCGGAGACTAATATTAGTGTGAAGATCATACAGCAGTATTTTATTTTTCTTAAGAATGCCAATAAACATTTTACTAATGAAAGATAAACAATTATTTTAATTTTTGTAACTTGAACTTATGCCATCATCACTGTGGTTGTGATGTATTATTCTATTTCGCATATATGAGGGAAGCTTTTTATATAAAATGTCTCAGGATACTTAGCAAGTTACAACATCTCTTCTCAAACAGATGTCTCTATGTTTTTAGGTTTCTATTTTCAACTTTTAAATTTCATGCTAATTTGTGGATTTTTGTTTCTTAACTTTATGAAGCTTAAACAGAGAGGATATACTCCATCTGTCGAAAAAGAAATGATTTCTACTACTGATGAGGATGCTACTGCAGATGTAATGGAACAGCATGATCAGTTTGTCAGCTCTATGCAGTCCCGTTTAGCTAAGTTACAGGTTATCTTGCACAAATTCATGCTAATAGGTTACATTAAACCCTTTGGTTCAAAGGCACGGATGATTAAAGAAGTTACTTTGACAACATCATTGAATTCCATGAGATGATGTTAAATACTTCTCAGGTTCTGATGCATCATTTCAGATAGGAGTTGTTTAACAAACTTTATTGAGTGAGACTAGGTTGTTAAATAATTTTTCTCGCTACAGGTGTTTAGTGATAGTTGATGTCGTTAGATCATTCTCCTATTTTTCAAGAACTATTATCACTTCTCTAGCCTTGCTTCCTGTGATGGTGTATATTGCAGTTACTCTTTGTTAAAGGTGCATGATAGTCTTTGATAAATAAGTGCATCATACTAATCCATTCTTTACATTTTTCTTTATGTCATAGCAAAACAAGATGCTATGAATAGTATGGAAGTCAGTTCACTTGAAGTAGTATCATGTAATTGCTGTCTTCACTTGTTAGGCATATAACAAGGACTCTTAGTTAACCAAAGCAGTAAAGTTTCTATCGGCTTCTTTGGTTCTCAATCTTTTTCTGTCTCCATATGTAGGATTATTATAGTCTTGATCTCTTGTTTGAACTCATAAGTTGTCTATGCAGTATGCTTCATTTGATTTCTGTAAGCCATCAAATTACCCAAGTGCTTTTACCTTGAAAAATCTATTTTTAAGAATAGCTGCAACTTACACTCACATGTACTCCTTGATATGCTTAACTGAAGCCTTACCATTATTGCTTGTGAAAATTTTCTTAACAAATGATTTGGGTTTTATTTAATGCGACATTTTAAGTTGTAAGTGATCAGCATGCTATCTCTTCTTAACTTATACCTCAATATCTTTAATTTATTAATCTGCTTTATTGCCATGAAAATAGTGGTGATACAATGAATAATGACCTCTTGATTTAGATATATTTAGTTCCTATTTGTTTACATCAGAGATTGCTGATTCTTGCATAATATTATGTGTAGGTTGTGTCTAGATATTGGGAAAGGAATGATTTAAAGGGGGCCATTAGTGCTATGCAAAAGATGGCTGATCATGCTGTAAGTGATTTTATTCAATTATACATTTCTCGTTCTTTCAATATATTCGATGTGAAAGCAAATATTTGTTTTCTATTATTTTTCTTTTGAGGAGCCTGTCATCTGTTTTCCATGTGCTGTAACTGCAGGTCCTTGCTGATGTAATGAGCATTGTGACACAGAAAATTGACATTGTGACATTGGATATTTGCACTTGTCTTCTCCCTCTTCTGACAGGTCTGCTTGAAAGTGACATGGATAGGTAAGAAGATTGTGATATGTTCTTGTTTTCCTGGTAATATTCCGCTAGTCGACTCCCCCTTTTGCCAATTTATAATTTTTCTGTTATTGCATGAACAATTAACATAGAATTTTGTATTGGTTGCACTGCAGACTGCATCTTCAAAGATAGAGTAGTATCATTGTTTAAGCGTTAACCTGCAAATATGTGATCAAAGTTCACTGGAAACTGCTTTATAAGGTTATCATTCCTCTGGAAGAACAAAAGGATGGGATGTTAGGGATCACTGAGTGGGAAGATTTGACCCAATTGCTGTTATCAAGCATTAAAATTGTCCCCATGCTTGTTCACCATGCTTGTCCATGCCCTCTACTAGAGTTCAGGGTCATACTGTTGCTTATTAAAAGAAAAAAGAGTTTGAAGTTTAATAACTTCAAACTCTTTTTCGATGCAGAACAAGGACTATGCTTTAAGAACGGTGTAATTGGAAAATTAGGATTGGGACAAGGAAGAAAATTTAAAATATGCAAAAAGGAGCCAAGGATTGAAAAAGATATATCTATGGAATGAATCAGTTCTCTTGAAATCCACAGAAAGGTTTTGAAATTCCAAGTATTTTCTTTGTATATATTTTAAAGTCTATAGTTCCTTTATTGATCTAGGTTTTGAAAAGTGGAGCTGACTCTAGTTGTCATTATCTTAGCTTGACTTTTAAGTTTTTTTACATGAAGTACAATTGGGAAGTTGTTTCATATTTTAATTACCTGACATACTATCATCATCTTCCGTGAATTTTAAAATTAAATTACAATAATTGTAGATTGGTATGGTTTGAGGTGGTGGAATTTTAACAGTTTGCCCAATATTAGGCATTTAAGCATCTCTTTGGACATACTGCTTAAGCTCGTCAGAATATTTGGTTCTATGATCTATTCGACATTGTCTGCATCAACATCCGTTGGTGTTGATATTGAGGCAGAGCAAAGGTTCGTCCAGATTCATCTTTTTGATGTATTTGTTCATGTTTTTAGATGGGAGACTATTGATTCAATTTACATGCATCCTAATACTTAAATTGTATCATAGGATGGAGAGGTGCAATCTCTGCTTTGTAGAGCTTGAAAAAGTGAAGTGCTGCTTGCCTAGTCTAACTAGGTTGGTAATTTAATTATTTTATGATCTGATTGTTATTTTTTGCATATTTCAAAAAGTAATGATGGAGATTTAATTTTTTATTTTGTTCTTTCATTCTCATTTTTTGCTGTAGAAGAGTGGGTTGTGTTGCGAAATCTGCTCAAGAGTTGAATTTAGCACTTCAAGAAGTTTCATGACTGACGATTCGTTCTGAGTGGAAATGCTTACTTGTTTATGACCATGCGTGGCTTAAACTCTTACTGTGTTGCTCTGGCGGAGGAGTTTGCAAAATATAAAGAATTGATCTGTCCTCCTGCAAAGAGCCAATGTTTTGATGTCTTTTATGGCCCGGATCCTCCATGTACATGCTAAGTGGAGGCATTAACTACTAGTTGATTCAACTAAATTGACTGGAAACAAAGACTAATAGTACCCACCTGCTGTTGGTTGCTGCACAGTTTTTGCAACTATCAACTCTACCTGGTTGGCAAGAAGAATTTATATTCACTCTAACCCCAATGTGTAGCTCACCGGATGGATGTAACTTTTGTTTGTGTATTTGATCTAATTATTGTTTTCACATATACAAATGTGTCAAACGATGAGGACTCTCAACCAATTGAAATCTTAAAATAGAGCAAGCTCAGCTTTTATTTAGCACGCTGTGTTTGGTAACATCACATTATCCGTTCCAATGACTGACATGGAAAGTAAGCGCAAACAGCAGCTAATCAGCTTGACTAGTTATGTTTATATTAAAAGATTGGGTGAGTTTGCACAATAGCAGAGCTGTAGATGATGAGGTTTTCGCTTTCACGTGAAATTCATATTCATCCCCATAATTTAGAACGTTTTAATTATGGATTGAGCTTGTTATTGACACGATAGTCTCATTGGATCAGTTATCAGTTATAATGATCATAATATTATCAAAATCAGTTCTGTTTTCATCGTTAATCTTCTAACATCGTTGCTTTTTTTCATTAATTTTATTTGGGTTACTTAATTATTAAAATTTATGTGGAAAAGTGCCGGCCCCACAAACCGGGCTTTGCAAATTTATAAATTTTTATTTTGAATAAAAGTTGCAGCCTTTGGACTGTGGTATGACCCGAGACATAGACGTGGAATTATTGTAATTTTTAAACTCTGACTTTAGAAAATATATAAAAAAAGATAATTATCACGTGACCTTTTTTTTTTTAATTTGGTTGGGAGTGGAAAAGATTAATGGGAAATTTGTTATAATAGCCTTTTGGAGGCTGTCAAAATGAAAATAGCTCTCACTTAGTAATTATCTTGTACATTACTATTTATTACAGTAAAATCATTAAGATGATAAAAATATACCCAACTATATATTCAATAGGTTTTCTTACATTCTTAGTTCCATTCGATCTTCAACCTATCCCACGAGTCACTCCTTGATTGTATTTTTTAATTTGAAATTTAGTTTATTTTACTAGTTTTCAAAGTTTGAAGTTGAATTTTTGTTGATTTTGAAGTTGGATTGTGTCGATTGCTTTCATCTGGAAAATTTAGTTTCAATATTGATGACAATATAGAAAAGTTTGAGGATCATGACAGTCTGATTGTGACTGTGCAATCGTGACGGGCCAACCGTGACTGTGCGATCGTGACGGTCCATGATGGTCTGATTTTAGATTTAACTGTGATAATCTACACAGAACATCAAAGACCGTGATGGTATTGAAACTTTTCAAATTGTCATCAACGTCGAAACTAAATTTTTCAAATGAAAATAGTTACACGATCAAATTTGAAAATCAATAAAAACCACCGACAGACCCACGTTGGGTCATATGGGGTCAAATGACCCCACTTGACTTTTAGTTTTTTAACAAAATTTCTCGATCCCCAACTTCCCTCTCTTTTTATTACTTTTATCATTACCCTCCCGATTAACTTCTTTGCCATCTCTTTCTATAATTAATGTTATGATATCAATTACTTTTAATTTGTTAAAAGAGACTTATTTATTTGTATAAGTGAATTACCTACTTTTGTCCTATGCCTATGCCTCCACTCCCAGCAAACGTTATTCTTCCTACTCTCTATATAACCTCCTCCACACAACATCACTCCATTTAAAGATTAATCTCACCTCATCTCATCAATTTACTTGCTTATTAACGTTACTTTGTGCATCAAAACTCCGAAACAACGTGATAATATTTTTTTCCTTATAAAAGTGTGCAACATATCTAAGATTAATTAACTCATAGGCGGCGGTCTTGTTTAATTTAATTCTCAATTTAAGTTTATTTATTTAACTTTCATGTTTAAAATTATTATAAATATTAATTTATTTTATATTGAACATATAATTTATTTGTTGCATTTTTATCATCAAGTAATAATATACTATTGTTTGCTTTTTTTTGAAATAATATAGAGAGATATTTCAAAAGAAAGTCAACAATCATCTCATCTTCTCAACAAGAGAAAAATATTGATGATTCAGAAAAAAAAGGTGGATGTTGATTTGCGAGAATTTCCTATGGATCTAGGTTTGCATCCCCGAATTTTATATTATGATCCTACTATTCAAGATCAAATCCGAAAATTATATTTGAAAATGAGTATTTGTCAACTAAAAGGTGATAAGTTTCCTTTTAGAGATTTTGGTGGATTCTCAATTTGATATTTATATTTTAGATGTACATTCTAATATCAAATTTATAGAATTGAATGAGATTGGAGATCTTTGCAAGAGTGATGATGGAAACTAAAAAGGATAAAGTGTTTCCATTAGTATATATATTGATAAAATTAGCATTGATTTTACTAGTTACCATTGCTAATGTAGAGAGAGCATTTTCAGCAATGAATATTGTGAAGAATTGTTTACACAATAGAATAAGTGATCAATAGTTGAATGATAGCTTAATTACGTATATAGAGAAAGGTGTATTTGATAGTATTGATAATAAAATCATTATACAATATTTTCAAAATATAAAATCTCGTCGAGGACAATTATAAATATATTAGTTAACGATAATTTTAATAATATAAATATTTGTATTTATTTATATTTATATTTATATTAATTATTACTTTAATTTTTGACCTCCTAAGTCTCATTTCTAAGTCCAAACTCAATTTTAAACTTTGAAAACTATTTAAATAAACTCAATTTCAAGCTAAAAAATACAATCTCAACTAATCAATACAACTAAATAATGAATCTAGGGTAAGTTGAAGATAAAATGAAACTCAAAATATAGAAAAACCCATTTAAAATAGTCAGTTATATTTTTGCTATATTTAAAATAGTCAATTATTGAGTGAAGGTTATTTTTTATTT
>JANKKB010028919.1:0-17997 GCA_026225775.1 Bursera palmeri | reverse complement strand
TCCCTGTGGATTCGATACCTAAAGCTACGCTACAACAACCGCTTAGCCGAAGGTTAATTTTGAGCGTGATCACCTATCTGGATATTGATTAATCAATACATGAGCGAAACCTCTAGTGGCATTTCTCGTAATTCTGGGTGAACTTCTGTTTTGATCTTGATTATCAACAGATGAGCAAAACTATCAATGATATTTTTTGTAATTCTGTGCGAACTCTCTATTTTGATCTTGATTAATCAATCAGATGATCAAAACCACCAGAACTAAGCCAATTCCATACTTATCCACATCATGGGTGGATTGGTGGCGTGACCGAAATGATCACCTAAAATAAAACTTTGTTTATCCCCTAGATGTGTCAATCAGTATAGTGTAAATAAGGGTAGAATCCCACAAGGAATGGGTTATGATGATTCAAACTTAAGTTATAAATTCTAAAATCTAAATTTTCCAAGATGCAAAGGGGAATTAATATCAATTAAAATTAACTAAGCTACAAAAGCAATCAAATGAGATGAAGTATCAATAAGACAAAAGTGATTGAAAGATTATTTTGTGTCGTCAGACTTATTAACTCAATTGATTTTGTTATTTCAATTTTTATATTTGTGATTTACAAGAACACCAGCCTGATGCATTCCATATCTGTTGTAATGCATCTACCTATCCTTCCTAGTCAATTAAAAGAATCCTTATTAATTAACCCTATCTATTAAACAACCTAGAATAAAGCTTAACTAGATTTAATCCAACAGACGCAAAATGCATTGAAAGTATAATTGAACTAGGCAAGATTCTCCAAGCGTGAACCTTTAACGTGAGACTATGAACTACTTTACAATCAAAGACTACAAATTGTTACCAATACCTAGAATTCCTAACGTTTGCCTATTAGGTTTCTAGATTAACTATGAATTCGCTAATCTAATCTCTTAGTTGCGTACCTAATCAACCAAACAAATAATAATCATCCTTCAAGTCAATCACATATTTAATCGAAATGTAAAACCAAAATCATTAAATCATTGTCTAACTACACAAAATATCTCTCAATCACATAGAGAATTAGTTACACCTGTTAATAGTAAAAAAAGCAAAAGTAAAGATGAAACCTATCAAGAACTCATCAAAGCTCTGGGAAGAGAATCTCCAATCTTGGCTCTGCTCTCCAAAATTGCTCTGAATCTTCCTTGACGGCTCTCCCTTCTAATCTTTTTAAAAGTTCTTTAAATATGAAGTCCTAGGTCAAGCTAAAAGAGAAGGGCGAACTTGACTTTTTCCCTTAAAAAAATCAAGTCGGCTAAGGAAAATCGGGGCAGCGCCGCAGCCGTCAGTAATCTAGCACCTCGGCACTCAGCTCTCTAAATCGATATGTGAAACGTCTACGGATTGGCGTCACGGTGCCAAAGTCTTTCGCCGTAGCGGTGAGCTCTCTGGAGTTAGGCTTAAGTGAAGTCGCATTAGTGCCGCAGCGCCAATCAATTCTATCTTGGCGGTCGGCTTCTGGTTCAACTCTGCAGCGGTCGCTTGTGGGTGCCACAGTGCTCAGGTGCTGCCTTTAACTTTTCTGCTTTACTTTGCTTTTTCTCTGTTTTTGACTTAAATTACGCTTCCTCTGGAAAATCTCTTCTTTTCTGCAATACTAACATAAATCCCATTAGAAAGCTTCAAGAACGCATCAATTGTCAAGGATAAAGGTATTAAATAACATGATAAAATCAACCTATCAAATACTCCCACACTTAACCCTTTACTCGTCCTCGAGTAAACCTAAGTCTAGACAGAAAATGAATTGGGTTTATCGAACCATACAACATCAGAGAAAAGAATGAATAGAAAACAAAGAATCATAAGCATAAGATCAATCAATTCTCTTTGCAATTCAAGACAAAAATTGCACCTTCCTATATTACTTTGTGTGTGTGTCATGTAATTTTAGAGAACTCTGTCAATCAGATCAGTTTATACAGTAGTTATGCCTTGAATTCAATGCTTCATATGTCTATTTTTCCTGTTTCTCTCCACTAATGTAGGATAACATAAAACACAAGATCAAAAAGGACTTTTATTGGCTTGTAATGCACAGGTTTGATATGTTTCTATTGGCTTAGTAAATCACTTCAACCCAAAAGGTTTCTATAACTCAGCTCTTCTTTCTACCCTTCTTTTCAAACAACTTGAAGCACATGACCCATTGTTCTCTCTTTTTTTTTCTCTTTTTTTTTTTCAATTACAGAGTCGTAATGGGGAATCATTTATATGAACCGTGCGCCTAACCACACATTCATTCAAACGCCCTTACCATTACAATAAATGTAACTTTTTTTTTTTAAAACCAAAATCAGAGAGAGGGTCTACAAGACAATTCCTTCAACTTTTTTTTCTAGCTCTCAGAACATGTATTTGTTCTGCACTCATCAGATTTTCAACAGTTAAAAGGCTTGGGTGCAAAAAGGATAATATGAACTTTAGGGTTGGCTAGAAAGGCTCAAACAACCTAAAGATGGTCTTAAATCATTTCCTATGTTGTATGTCTCTTAGGATTTCGCCTCAAGATTTATTAAAATAGGCTCTAGAGTCACTAAATATCTGGACTGCACTAATCATATAAACTTTCTCTCCAACAAAGTATTTATTTCAATCGCATGTAGTGCGCATAGATTTCAAGTACTATAGTCATTAGCAATTCCTATCACAGAATACCTGAAAAATCAACAACCCTAACTTCACAATTCTAAATTTCCTCAATCACTCAAATCAAGCCTCATCATGTATCGCATACTGGTTCAAACAACCCAAAACAAAAGACTCTATGATTTTGAAATTTATTGAAAATAAAATCCTAACTAAAAAGAATATCCTAAATATGCTGAAAATTAAAAGAATTTGAACAACTAAATATAAGAAAAATAAAACTCCCTAATTTGTAAGATTCCATTTATTCTCTTCTGAGTCAGCATTAGAAGCATTCCAAGATCCATGTTTCTATCTTGTGGTACCAAGCAAACACCCCCACACTTAGTCTTTGATAAAACTGGGATGAAAATGCCTGTTTCGCAGACCGATGAAAATAACTTCTATAAAAATAAAAGAAATTATGAGAGGAAATGAAATAAAATAAATGGAGTACAATAATTAAGTCCTAAACAAAATTTAACTAAACATGTAAAGCAATAGCATAATAATATGAAAACAAAGCACGTGAGGGCTAGTCACCCCTCAAACAAAATTGTGCTATGTCCTCATTATACAAAACTAAAAGTAAAAAAATAAAGAAACGAAAATAAAACATGCAAAAGTCTAATAAAATAAAAGAAACTAAAAATATAAAGCAAGAAAACAGTCAATCATTAGAGTCATCGAGGTTTAACTCCTTTATACTGCCTCCCTCAATGGCATCCAAATCACGAAAAGTTGGGTGAGCAGGTGCATGCGGGTGAGAAGGAGTTGAATCGGATGAGGAGGGATGTAGGGAAACGATGCGGGATGGCTGTGGATGCGACGGAGCACGAGGCCATGTCGGGAATGGAGGCAGCATGGTAGGGTCGATGGGGGAAGTAGTAGGAGGGCCTTAAGCCAAGCATTTATAGTAGTGTGACTCTCTACAAGAAAAGCAAAATGGTCAGCAGTCATAACAAAAGGCACAAGCTCGCTTGCGGAAGAGGGAGAAGGATGGGATAGTCCAGCTGCATGTGTAGTTGGAGGAGAGGGAGGTAGATGTGAGGGACCGACCTCATCGGCAGGAGCACGGGTAACGGGCTCCTACTCTCATCAAAAAATAGGACTAGTAGCAAGATGTGAAACACGGAGACCATAAATAGCATGAATAACTCCAAGGAATAAAGCCTTCTTAGGCTGCTGAATAGGCTTATCTGGACTCCATGATACTCCAGCCTGAGCACAAAGCTGGGTGATCAGAGAAGAAAAATATAACCCACTGTGACTGGAATCTAGTGAGTAGATGATTGAAGAGTACATCAGATCACCTATATCAATCAAATCCCCCCGCATCAAACAATATAATAACCGAGCTCTCTCCATAATAAGCTCATTGAGATATGTCATGGGGATCATCCTCGCATAAATAAAATGATGCCAGACCTTTGCGTGGGATCACAAAAATCTGGATGGTAATACGACAGGAACAGGCTCAGCATCCCGACTCATCTCCCAAGATGCTCCAGTAACACACAAAACGCTGAGGACAACATATGGATCAAAAGGAGTAGCGCATGTTAGACGATTTGTGCCCCAGAGCATCACATTATGAATATACGTTGTATATTCAGAGTAAAAGAAATTGTATGTCGTTATCATTGTGATTGGATTACATTATGATAAATGTCCATATGATGTGAATATGAATGATTTGATTGTAAGACACAAATCGATTCACGAAAATATTACATCATTAAAACGTCCCTGGTCGAAGTACTCTCGAGACAGGACATCTACAGTATAGATAGACTAGTAATACACTTGTACTGGTTATAAAAGTATAATAGTATGATTCTTACACATCCAATTATCAGATACTTATGCAAGTATATAGGGGAACATTGTTAGCCGTTTAGACACGAGAACATATTCATTGGACACGGCCCGATACGGAATCCCATTGGTTATCTATGTGTCTATAGGAGGTCTGCTCAGAGTAGGTGTAAGTAATCCTTAGACCTAAGACTTACACGGCCATCTCATTTAGAGAGCGGTTCGCTTGACACTTACGTGAATCGCTCTTTTCGGGCTAGGGAAACCCTTATCGTTGGGCGTACCGTGACTTATTTAGGAGTGGGTGTAATGTCAAGATGGGACATGTCACTCCGCGTATATGGAGATGATGTCACACAGGATCCGACGGTGATTACTCATAAGCTGGCCAGCATCCGAGAGCGTGACGAGAATTATTCTCGGTCACGGCTCATACATGAAAATCGCACGACAAACAAGGATCTGAAATGTTTAGCGTTATTCAGGAAGACACGTTCCATCCCTAGACCCCGTACGTGACATTTGACATAGGATTGAATTACATAGAATTACGTCTGACAAAGGTTATGTGACTTTACGCGCACTTTCGGAGAATTGAGAGGCTTGGTGCTTTGCTAGAAGCCAACCATGCCTTGTAAATCATGGGCTCAGCACATGGTGTTTGGATTTACGGATTGTCTGCGTGTGACAATTTGCGGCCAATATATCCGAAGGCCTAATGGGTCATACTTCGAAGATACACCAATGACGGATTGATACAGGAGTTACCAGAGCTTCTTTCACCCAGGGTGAATGTTGTAAATAGTATTTTTTGTATACTATTTATACATGGGCTTAAAAGATGCATGGACCAATTTAGTAGATTGGATCACTAATTAGTTTTGGGCTTTGACATGGATTGAGTCCATTAATAAAGGTTTAAAATGTGACATTTGAACCCAAGCCCAATAGGCTCATGGACAAAGGAGAGAAGAATCAAACTATTTGGACTTAGTTGAATTTCTCTAAAATATCTTGGATGATAGATGGAAGTATGGGATTGGTTGGCTTACACTTGGCTAATATCCATTTTCCTTACATGTATAACACTCACAATATGGTAGGATGTTAGTGTATTGAATGCAAGAAGGCTTAGGGTGTTGAACATTGGACATAAGCTTTGGTGTGCATGTTTCATGCATAAAAGGCATGAAACAACATCATTTCTCCTAAGACAACAAGCTTGGCCGAATTTTCTCTTCTTCCTTGGGAGAAGATTGCTTTAATTTGTCTATTTTCTCTAGCAAGAATTGTCAATCTTTAGGTGTTAGAAGTACACACCATTGGAAGATTGATTACTAACTTGTTTGTATTACAATTGTGTAGGATTTTGGTGGCTAAATTTGGTCACAAAGTTTCAACAATCAAACAAAGGAGCATGTAAGTATACTAATTGCATGATCCTTGGGTGGGAATCTGATAGCGCGATGTAAGGCATACTCGTCCACGGGGACCTGGGATAATTTATAATATCTGGAGATCGTCTCATGGTCATAAGCAACCATCTTACCCCTCACCCGTACCTGTCCTCTGGTCTGGTACGCGACATTCATGTAGAACTCGTGTAATATCTGTAAAGCAGCAGAACCAGGCTGGGAATAGTACTGCGTCCAACCACGCTTGCAATCATCTCTCGAATCTCATGGGGTGTGTGAAAATCAATATCAAAACCACGCTCGGTCATTGGGATCTTCGTCAGAAGAGATGACATAAATTGCTGGGTGGTCTCGGCGGACACAAAGTGGGTTTGATCATAAGAAGATTCGGAGGTGGAAGTGGTTCGAGCTCTTTTAGGTGCCATACATGAAATTATAAACTATGTGGACCTCAAGGTAATTAACCAACCCCACAAAATATGACAAATATTAAAATAGTCCCCTACTCTATAAAAATGATAATAGTCCCCCTACTAATCCAAAAATTAACCCAAACAACCCAATAATCTATGCAAATATCAAATCTGACCCACTAACTAGTATATCAGCAGTAACTAAACAATTTAATCAGAACAAAATATCACAATCCGAAATACATGAAAAGTAATCCAAAAAATATCAAAAATGCCCCTTAAGTCACCGATTAAAATGGACAAAAAGTTAGTATGTTGTAGAGCTCGATAAGAGGAACACTTTAATCGAAACGTATTTTTAAAATGACTGCTGGAATGAAGTAGATTTGAGTGGGAATCTCTGGGGAATTTGGGAGAGTTTGTAATTGATCATGCAGATGGCAGAAGGTAGAGAAGTGGCTACCTCTTAAAAACGTGCCAGTGCCGTGGCGTTGAGCTGCGTACCGCTGCGATGCTTAATCTGAATTCAATGCTATTTTCAGTTTCAAAGCGGACTGTTGGCCTTTCTCGCCTTCGACGCCGCGGCGCTCAAGCCCGAACCGTTGCGGTGCTAAAGATTTAAATTTCAAAATGGCACGAGGCACTAAGTGCGGAAGCTGCAACTTTGAAGCTACTGACTTTACGTATAATTTTGGTCGCTAATGGTGCTGTGGTGCTGGATTTTGAGCACAGCGATGCTCGCGCTAATGACTTAGGCATAATTACATCAAATTTGAGTGCTGTGGCACTGATAAATGGGCACCTAGGCGCTGAAGCTACTGACTTGCAAGCTATTTTCTTACCATCTGGGCACTGTGGCGCTGAGAAATGAAAGACGCGACGGTCAGGCTACTAACTTGTAATCCGAATATGTACAAAATAGACATGTACAAAGCTCTTTTTCAAGGGGTTAGATGACTGACAGGATGGAAAACAACTAAATAAACAAAAATAAAGAAAAACAAGAAACATAAAATAAATATAAAACAAAAATGAAATATTGGGTTGCCTCTCAAGAAGCGCTTAATTTAAGTCCTCAGCTTGACTCAATATGCCCTCTATTATGCATCATACGTCGGATCCTATAGATCCGATTGTTCCATATCCTCAACTTTCAAACCTTTATGGAAAACCTTGAGTCGCTGCCCATTCACTTTGAAAATGCAAGAAGTTGAAGAACTTTAAATTTCCATTGCACCATGAGGAAAAACATTAGTAACAACAAAAGGACCAATCGAACGAGAATGTAACTTACCAGGAAATAACCCAAGCCGTGATTGATATAACAAAACTTTCTGACCAATTTAGAAATCCTTCCTGGAAATCATTTTGTCATGAAATGCTTTAGTCTTTTCCTTGTAAATTCGAGTACTCTCATAGGCATCATTGCGAATTTCCTCCAATTCTTGTAGCTGTAACTTCCTATGTATCCCGCTTTAATCTATGTTCATGTTGAAATTCTTGACAGCCCAATACGTTCTGTGTTCTAACTCCACTGGAAGATGACATGGTTTCCCAAACACAACCTGATATGGAGACATACCTATGGGTGTCTTGTAAGCGATTCTGTATGCCTATAAGGCATCATCCAAACGCAAACTCCAATCCTTCTAATTAGGACTAACCATCTTCTCAATGATGCCTTTGATCTCTCTATTCAAAACTTTAGCTTGACCACTTGTTTGTGGGTGATATGCAATGGACACTTTGTGGGTAACATGATATTTCTTCAGCAAGGCTTCCACTGTTCGGTTACAAAAATGTGTACCTCGATCATTAATAAGAGCTCTTGAGATTCCGAACCTAGAGAAGATGTTAGTCTTGATAAAATCTGTAACCACTTTAGAATCATCAGTCCTGGTGGCCATAGCTTCCACCCATTTTAAGACATAATCAATCGTAAGTAAAATATAGATATTACCAAAAGAGACAGGAAATGGTCCTATGAAATCAATACCCCAAACATAAAAAATCTCACAAAATAGAATAAGGTTTTTAGGTATTTCATTCTTTTGGGAGATGTTACCTGATTTTTGACACGGTTCACAGGACTTATAGAATGAGTATGAGTTTCGAAATAGAGTAGGCTAATAAAGACCACATTCCAATACTTTTCTGGCCATCCTCTTAGCACCAAAATGACCTCCACATGCATAAGCATGACAAAATGTAGGGACGGAGGCAATTTCATGGTTGGGAATGCATCTTCTTATTACTTGATCAGCACAATGCCTCTACAAGTAGGGGTCATCCCATATATAATATTTGGCCTCACTTTTTAGCTTATCCCTTCTAGCTTTAGATAAATCAGAAGGTAAATAGTCAGTAACCAAATAATTGACAATGTTAGCATACCAGGGTAATATAGCATTGGTGGAAAATAATTGCTCATCAGGTAGGCATAGTAGATGGCATGAGATGCTCTTCCAACTTTTTGACCTAAGATAGCTCCTACTGCACAATCACTGGCGTCGTACATTATCTCAAAGGGAAGGCTCCAATCGAGAGATTGGATAACTGGTGCAGACGTCAATAACTCCTTTAATATATCAAATACTACCTTACAGGCTTCATCAAGTTCAAAAGTCACATCCTTTTAAAGCAGCTTACGCAGGGGTAGGACAATTTTGGAGAAGTCCTTGATGAATCTTTGGTAAAAACTTGCATGTCCAATAAAAGAACGAACTTCCCGCACACTAATGGGATAAGGTAAAGATTGAATAATATCTATCTTAGCCTTATCTACCTCAATACCCCTAGAAGAAACAATATGACCTAAAACTATTCCTTGCTCAACCATAAAATGACACTTTTCAGAATTCAAAACAAGGTTAGTTTGTATGCAATATTGTAAAATAAATTTCAGATTACCCAAGCAAGTATCAAATGAATTTCCATAAACAGTAAAATCATCCATGAATACCTCTATGATATGTTTAATGTAATTTGAAAAGATACTTACCATACTTCTCTGAAAGGTAGCTGGAGCATTACAAAAACCAAATGGCATACGGCGATACGCAAAGGTCTTAAAGCGGTAGGTAAATGTTGTTTTCTCTTGATCCTCTAGTGCAATTGCAGTATGAAAATACCCAAAATAACCATCAAGAAAATAGTAGTAAGAGTGACCAGCTAACCTCTCAAGCATTTGATCGATAAAGGGAAGAGAAAAATGATCCTTGCATGTCACAGCATTCAGTTGCTTGTAGTCTATGCAAACTCGTCATCTATTCTGACCACTGGTAGGAACTAACTCATCATGCTGATTCTTCACCACTGTTATTCCAGTCCTTTTAGGTACCACTTGAGTTGGGCTAACCCAACTACTATCGGAGATGGGATAGATCATGCCTACATCAAGAAGTTTGAAAACTTCTTTCTTTACTACTTCCATCATAGGTGGGTTCAATCTTCTCTGTGGTTGACGAGAAGGTTTTGCCTCTTCTTTAAGTAGGATACGATGCATGCATGTGGATGGGCTAATACCCTTGATATCTGCAATGGTCTACCCAATGGCTGATTGATGATCTTGAAGGACTTGTACCGATTGTTCTTCCTGCTACGCAGGCAGTTTGTTGGAGATGATAACTGGTAACTTTCTTTCATCCTGGAGAAAGACGTGTTTGAGATGGTCGGGGAGAGGTTTTAAGTCTGGGACAGGTGCCTGCACAATGGAAGGTAACATTCTCTCATTAGAAATGGTTAACTCAATATAAAATACATTACCTGACTGTTGTAGTTCTGGAAGATCATTCAATGCCGTCATAACTTCCTGTAAATAAGGAGTAGCAATGACCTCCTCTTCCTCCTCAATGGTTGTGGTAATAGCAACCTCCATTTCATCCATGTTCTCAAGTTCAAAGACTTCCTATGTTAAAGAGTCAATCACATCAATAGAATAAACAGGGGTATCATCACTAGGATATTTCATGGCATTATAAATATTAAAATTAACAATATCACCATCCAATTCCATAGTGAGTGTACCATTATGTATGTCTATCCTAGTTTTGGCTGTTTTTAAAAATGGCCTTCCAAGCAAAATAGGGGCAGTTTGATCACCATTTTTCATGTCAAGTACATAAAAATCAAGAGGGAGTATTAAATCATTAACCTTAACAAAAACATCTTCAACAATTCCCTTAGGATATGCATTAGATCTATCAGCCAATTGAATTACCACACCAGTTTTGTTCAATGGTCCAAGCTTTAGAGATGAGAAACTAAAATAGGGCATAACATTAATGGAACCTCCTAAATCTATCATAGCTATCTCAAACCTAGTGTTTCCTATGGTACAAGAGATAGTGAACGTACCTGGATCAGTGCATTTGGTAGGGAGTTTTCTCTGAATGACTGCAGAAACATTCTCTCCTATTCTTACCTTCTCACAACTTTTAAGTTTCTGTTTTCTCTTAAGTATGCATAACTCCTTTAGAAACTTAGCATATCGAGGTACTTATTTTATTGCATCTAACAGGGGGATATTTACCTCATATCTACGTATTTCTAAAAAATATCTCTATTTGGATTAGAATTCCTAGACTCTACTAAAGCTTGAGGGAAGGGAGCTACTGGTTTATAATAAAAAAGAGGCAAAAACTTACGCTTGGGTACCTCTTCAATATCAGGAAAGATCTTGTGGTCAACATTGGCTTTCTTCCTTTCTTGCTCTGCTGATGCAGGCGTTTCTTTAGTTGAGTTCTCAACTTCCTTACCATTCCTGAGAACAATGGCACTAGCATTCTCTCTTGGATTGGGAACTGTTTAAGATGGTAATTTGTTGGAGTTTTGGGCTTCTAACCGTTTGATTGCAGATGCCATCTGACCTATCTAAGTTTCCAGACTCCGTATGCTCGCCTGTATCTCCTGTTGAAATTACAAAGTGTTAGTCGCAAGAGACTTGGCTATGTCTTCTAAAGGTGTACTTGAATTTGTAGTTTGGTTCGGTTGTTGTCTAGGTGGGTACTACTGCCTATATGGTTGATATCCTTGCTGGTTTGGAGGTGCAGACTGATGTGGTTGCTAATTCCCATAGCTGAAGTTGGGGTGGTTCCTCTATCTCGGGTTGTATGTACTAGAGTATGGATCGTACTTCCTTTGAGGTTGTCCAGGGAAGTTACCTGCTGCATTGACTTGTTCATTGGGATTTTCTTGAAGAGTTGGGCACATATCAGTTGAATGGCCTTGGACTAAACAAATCCCATAAGCTTTGACCTGCTGCACATTACCTACAGCAATCTGACAACAAGAGAGGTTAAATAAAAAATTTACTGTTCAAGGGTAGAAACATTTACCTTATTAACATGCCTAGACTGATAATCCAGTCTTGTGCCAAACTGTTGAGAATTAGCTGCCATGTTTGCAATTAAATTCCTTGCAGCGTCAGATGTTTTATCTACCAAAACTCCTCCACTAGCTATACCTATCATACTCCTCTCAGTAGGCAGAAACCTACATAAAAGTATTGAATCAGTAGCTGATCACTGATATGATGATGAGGACAGTTGGCATATAGCTTCTTGAAACGCTCCCAATACTCATGTAGGGTCTCTCCATTATGCTGCCTGATAYCACAGATCTCCTTTCGAGTTGTGGCTATTTTTTAGGCTGAAAAATATTTCTCAAGAAATTACCTCTTGATCTCACTCCAGGTAGTGATACTCCCAGGGGGTAGATAGTACAACCAATCTTTAGCTGTATCCTTCAGTGAAAATGGAAAGGCTCTCAACTTAATTTGCTCTTTCGTTACCCCTGTGGGTTTCATACTAGTGCAGACTACATGAAGCTCTGTCAGATACTTGTGAGGATCTTCACCTGCAAGACCATGAGATGTAGGTAAGAGATGAATCAAAACAGACTTTAATTCAAATGTTGTACCTACATTTAAGGTCGAAAAAGTTATACAGAGAGGATATTGATTCAAATCTGGAGCTGCCAGCTCCTTCAGTGTTTTCTCTGTATTAGTTAAAGTTGCCATATCATCTCTTGTAAACTCTGATTCACTAGATTCTGCAGATGATGAAGTCCTGAATATGATTTTGAAGGCTTTGGTTGAACGGGTCTTCTCGATCTGAGGTTGTATGGAGTGTTTACTGTCTGTTTAGGCATTCAACAAAATCTTGTAACAAATAAAACAAAACAAAACAAAACTTAAATTAAAAATTATGGAAAAATAACTTAAGAATAATTAAATAAAAAATCATAAATTGCCAGTCCCCGACAACGGCACCAAAATTTGACGTGAATTAAACAATCACCCAAAATAAAACCTTATTCATCCCCAAGGTGTGTCAATCAGTATAGTGTAAATAAGAGTCAAATCCCATAAAGACTGGGTTATGATATTTTGATTTAAACTTATGTTATAAATTTTAAAACCTAAATTTTCCAAGATGCAAAGGAGAATTAATATCAATTAAAATTAACTAAACTACGAAAGCAATTAAATGAGATGAAGTAATCAATAAGACAAAGGTGATTGAAAGATTATTTTGTTTAGTTAGACTCATTAACTCAATTGATTTTGTTGTTCCGATTTTTATATTTGTTATTTACAAGAACACCAGCCTAATGCATTTCATATCTGTTGTAATACATCTACCTATCATTCCTAGTCAATTAAAAGAACCCTTATTAATTAACCCTATCTATTAAACAATCTAGAAGAAAGCTTACCTAGATTTAATCCAATAGATGCAAAGTGCATAGAAAGTATAACCGAACCAGGCAAGATTCTCCAAACGTAAACCTTTAACCTGAGACTATGAACTACTTTACAGTCAAAGACTACAAATTGTTACTAATACCTACAATTCCCAACGTTTGCCTATTAGGTTTCTAGATTAACTATGAATTCCCTAATCTGATGTCTTAGTTGCACATCTAATCAACCAAACAAGTAATTCTGAAATAAACTTAGTAATCATAATCATCCTTCAAATCAATCATATATTTAATCGGAATGTAAAATCAAAATCATTAAATCATTGTCTAACTGCACAAAATATCTCTCAATCACATAGAGAATTAGTTACACATGGTAATAGTAAACAAAGCAAAAGTAAAGATGAAACCCATCAAGAACTCCATCAAAGCTCTGGGAAGAGAATCTCCAATCTTGGCTCTGCTCTCCAAAGTTGCTCTGAATCTTCCTTGAAGGCTCTCCCTTCTAATCTTTTTAAAAGTTCTTCAAATATGAAGTCCTAGGTCAAGCTAAAAGAGAAGGGCGAACTTGACTTTTTCCTTTTAAAAAAATCAAGTCAGCTAAGGAAAATTGGGGTAGCGACGTCACAGTCAGTAATCCAGCGCCTTGACGCTCAACTCTCTGAATCGATATGTGAAATGTCTACGGATTGGCACCACGGCACCAAAGTCTTCCACCGTAGCGGTGAGCTCTCTGGAATCATCCTTAAGTGAAATCGCATTAGCGTTGCAACGCTGATCAATTCTGCCTCAGCGGTCGGCTTCTAGTTCAACGTCGCAGCGGTCGCTTGTGGGCGTTGTAGTGCTTAGGTGTTGCCTTTAACTTTTCTGCTTTACTTTGCTTTTTCTCTATTTTTGACTTAAATTACACTTCCTCTGAGGAATCACTTCTCTTTTGCAATACTAACATAAATCCCATTAGAAAGCCTCAAGAATGCATCAATTGTCAAGGATAAATGTATTAAATAACATGATAAAATCAACCCATCAATTGGGTTTCATTCATTAAATACTAACAAAAATATATGAGTCAAAAATTACAATTACAAAAAGTTATATAAAAGGCTTTCCTTTTAGGAGGCAATCTAATCCAACTAATTAGGCTCTAATTGGATTATATTGCATCCCAAAATTAGGTCATGCATAACACTATCAAATTGGACTTGATGGAGTTAATTGGGGTCTAGATTACTTTCCTTGATAGGAACCATAGCTTGATCCATATCACTCTCCTCGGGTTGAGAAAGATTTGCCCTCAAATCCGCAAGGTTCTTATCTTCCATGTAAGGGGAGAAATCTCCAACACTGAAAGTGGCTGACACTCCCCCAAACTCACTAGGGATATCCACTTTATATGCATTATCTTTATATCTCTCAATCACTTCAAATGGATAGTTGGCTCTAGGGGCTAGCTTACTCTTTCTTTTAGAAGGTAATCTCTCCTTCCTAAGGTATACCCAAACTAGATCGAAAAGAGAGGGTTTTCTATGCTTGTTGGTTCTTCTCCTATAGGATTCATCGCTTTTGGTTATTTGAACCTAAATTGTTTCATGCAATTTCTTCATTTCTTGTACTCTCTCTTTTGCATCAAAATTCAATGGCAAGTCTAGGGGCAATGAACTTAGTTCAATAGGAGTGATGGGGTTAATACCATAGACAACCTCAAACGGTGTATGGCTAGTGGTAGCATGAGATGCTCTATTTTATGCAAATTCGACGTATGATAATTTAAGATTCCAATCCCACAAGTGTTTGTTAACCAAGGTTCTAGGGATAGTACCTAAAGTCCTATTGGTAACCTCGGTTTGACCATCGGTTTGTGGATGGTGGGTTGTGCTAAACATAAGTTTGGTACCTAATTTACCCCATAATGTTATCCAAAAATGGCTAAAAACTTTTTTATCTCTATCCGACACTATGCTCCTAGGAATACCGTGTAACCTAATGATCTCTCTCATAAACAAATTGGCTACACTGGAAGCATCATCCGTTTTGTAACAAGGAACAAAGTGAGTCATCTTAGAAAACCTATCAACAACAACCATGATAGAATCCTTACCTCGTTGAGTCCTTGGCAAGGCTACAATGAAGTCCAAGCTCAAATCCTCCCATGGTTGATTTGGAATGGGAAATGGAATGTATGGACCCGGTTTGAAATTACTCTTGGCCCTTTGACAAGTACCACATCTTCCTATAATTGCTTGCACATCTCCTTGCATCTTTGGCCAATAGAAACGCTCTTTCACGATCTCTAGTGTCTTGTTGAAACCAAAGTGACCAACAAGGCCTCCTTCATGAGATTCCCTTACTATGATCTCTCTAAATCTCCCCCTTGGTACACAAAGCTTGTTCCCCTTAAATAAGAACCCATCTTGAATTGAGTAATCTTCAATACTTCCCTTGGTGCACTCGGCTACAATTTCCCTAATCTCCTCATCAAGGGCATAACCTTCCTTCATCAAATCAAAGCCAAGCACTTTAGTGTCTAACATAGTTAACAAAGAGTATCTCCTCGATAAAGCATCCGTAACAATATTATGCACTCTTTATTTATAATTAGAAACAAAAGAGAATGATTGTAGAAATTCTATCCATTTAGCATGACGAGCACTCAACTTGTGTTGACCATTAATGTACTTCAAAGCTTCATGGTCAGAATGCAACACAAATTGTCTTGGCCTCAAGTAGTGACTCCAATGATCCAAGGCTCTCACAATGGCATAGAAATCTTTATCATATGTACTATATCTCCTCTTCACTTCATTGAGCTTCTAACTAAAGTAGGCAATCAGTTTCTTAGCTTGGGTAAGAATAGCTCCTATTCCAACCCCGCTTGCATCACATTCTACTTCAAAAGCTTTATCAAAATTCGGCAAGGCAAGGATTGGGGCTTCACACATTTTCTTCTTGATCATCTCAAAGGCTTAATTTACTCCCCTTGTGCACTCAAAAGTTCCCTTCTTCATACACTCGGTAATAGGAACCATAATGAACTAAAGTTAGGCACAAATCTTCTATAGAAGCATGTTAGGCCATGAAAACTCTTCACATATGAAATAGAGCTAGGTTAGGGCCAACTTCTAATTGCTTCTACCTTTGATTGATCAACTTTTATACCATCCTTGGTAACAACATGCCCAAGGAAAATAACACTAGGAGAGAAAAACTCACATTTTTCTATCTTGCCATACAATTTTCTCTCTCTCAAAACTCAAAACACTTTCTTCAAATGCTCTACATGATATTATTCATTCTTGCTATACACCAAAATATTATCAAAATACACAACAACAAAATGACCCAAGAATGGTTTGAGTACCTCATTCATTAGCCGTATGAAGGTACTTGGAGCATTTGACAAGCCAAAGGGCATCACCATCCATTCATACAATCCTCATTTGGTTTTGAAGGCGGTATTCCATTTATCACCTTTTTTCATCTGGATTTGGTGATAGCCACTTCTCAAATCGATTTTGGAAAAGATGGTAAAGCCATAGAGTTCATCAAGCATGTCATCAACCTAGGAATGGAATACCTACACTTGATGGTGATGTTGTTGATTGCTCGACTATTCACACACATACAAAATGTACCATTTTTCTTAGGAACTAGCAAGGCCGGCACCGAACATGGGCTCATACTATCTCACATAGCCTCTTTCAACTAGTTCTTCAACTTGCCTTTGTAATTCTTTGGATTCTTTCGAGTGACATCTATATGCCGGTTTGTTAGGCACTGGAGCTCCGGGCACTAGATCTATTTGGTGCTCAATTCCTCTCAAGAGTGGTAAGCCAGATGGTAGTTCTTGTGGGAACACATCTTGAAACTCGGCTAATAATGGCTGAACCCTTAGATGCAATTTGGCAATCTCATTCTCAACACTTCTAATTCCGCTACTAACAAGGCTAGGATGGGCTTGTGTTTAGTGATTGCTTTCTCCACTTGATTCTCACTCAAAAACATACTCTTCTTAGGGGCATCCTTTTGTGTGTTTGTTTTGAGTAGTTGGGATGGCTTTAAGGGTGTTAGGTTGATGGCTTTCCCTTCCCACTTAAAGGAATAAACATTTTTTCTACCATCATGTACTACTTTCCTATCAAATTGCTAAAGCCTACCCAACAATAAATGGAAAGCATCCATAGGAATTACATCACATACAAGTTTATCCACATACCTCTTTCCAATGGAGAATAGAACTACAACTTGCTTGGTGACATGGACATTACTTCCTTGACTATGCCATTGAAGCTTGTAAGGCTTAGCATGTTCAATGGTTGGCAATCCAAGCTTCTCCACAAGTGTTATAGAAGCTACATTGGTACAACTTCCACTATCAATGATGACCAAACGTATCGTTTCTTTTATTGTGCCCCTTGTTTGAAACAAGTTCTCCCTTACTTGAGCTTGTAGCACTCTTTAGAGAACAAGCATGTTTCCTTTATTGGCTTCATCAAAAGCCTCTTCTTCACTTCCTTCAACTTCCTCTTCTTGTTCTTCCCCTTGTAATGACTCTTCTATCTCTTTAATAGTCATTATTTTTTGTTGGGGCATTGGGCTTGGAAGTGTCAATAGCCTTGACATTTGAAACATTTCTTCTCCTTCATGTCAATATTCGGTTTAACAAAGATGGGTCTAGGGAAATTAGTTCTCTCTCTTGAGCTCTCAACTATCTTATCTTTCCCTTTGTCTTTGGTAGGGTCGGGATTGGTGTATGGGAGAATTTTTTTGTGGTTTAGGGGTGGTTTATAGTTGGGTCTTGGTGTGGCAACTCTTAAGTTTCTTCTTCATTTCTCCCCCTTGATAGCTAACTTGCACACATCTTCAAAGGTACAATAAGGTTGTAGCTCAATGATTGGCACTTAAAAGTGTATGTTTATTAAGAGTTTAAATCATTATTTTTACACTTTAAGTGCTATTAATGTGAGCATTTTTAT
>JANKKB010028918.1:5388-17980 GCA_026225775.1 Bursera palmeri | reverse complement strand
CTTTATTATGACTATTTTCCATTGTATACAATTAAAATTTTATCTTTATAAACTGTACATCCTCTATAAATGTAATGATAAATTTTGAATTTGAATTTTATGTACAATAATTTTTCGACCTAAAATTAAGTGAGTATTCTTTTTAGTAGGAATACCGGCTTCAAGTAGGGTGTACTAAATACTCCACCTAAAACCTCTAAGAACACCTCGACGCTCCCGATTCTCCTCATTTTCTTTAATTTGGACTTTTGACCCGGCCCAAAGTCCAGAATTTTCTCTCTCCGTTGCTCCCTCCCTCCCTCTTCAAGCGTCAGACTCAGACCTGTATCATAACCCGAAACCGATAACGAAAGCCCCGCCCCGCTTTTCCGCTGTCTCACTCACGCTAACGCACACTGCATGGTCACTCATGGCTCCTCCTAGAATTCTGCTCTGCGGCGACGTTTTAGGCCGCCTCAACCAGCTCTTCAAGCGAGTCCAATCGGTCTTTACTCACTCTAACTATGCATAAAGATATTCATATGTAGGGTTTATGTACTCACAATGTATTGATTCCAGGTGAACAAATCAGCTGGTCCGTTCGATGCGCTTCTCTGCGTGGGCCAGTTCTTCCCGGACTCTGCGGACCGTCTGGAGGAGTTTATGGACTACGTCGAAGGCCGCTCTCAAATTCCTCTTCCGACGTACTTCGTTGGAGACTACGGTGTTGGCGCCGCCAAAGTCCTAATTGCTGTTTCGAAGGACTCCGCTAATCTAGGATTCAAGATGGACGGCCTCAAAGTCGTCGATAATTTGTTCTGGCTGAAAGGCAGTGGCAAGTTCACTCTCCATGGTACGGTTAAGACAATCTTACTTGAAAACTTCGAACCTGCAAAATTTTACGAATCTGTGCTTGTTATGATTTCTTGTTTTGTTTTCAAAATTAAGTAAAGATATGTGGTTGATTTTGAATGGTTTTGAATTCTGAAAATGATACGGGGTGATATTGGTTAGAAATCCATTGATAAATGTGAGTTTCCGGAAGATATTTTCTGAAAATAAAAACAAAAAAAGCTGGATTTCATTTTACAAGTTCTACGTTTTGTATGATAATTCAAGTTTATACTAGCTCTACATTGTACATTACAAGTTTAAGATGATTTAAAAAGTATTATAGAACTTTGTATTTTTGTTAGTTGATTTGTTTAGGAGCCTGTTTGATTTGGAATTCTAGAGCAGTTATTAACACTGGATTTAAAATGGCTTAATAAAATTCATTTGGTTGGAAGTTATCGAAATCATTTTGGATAGATTCCCTATATGCTAATGGTAAATCCGAAAAAGTTTGAATTGATTACTGTGCTCATCTGTGTTTTTTTCATCATAACTGATATATTGTCTTCATCTCTTAGGATTATCTGTGGTTTATTTATCTGGTAGGCAATCACCAACGGCTCAGCAGTTCGGAACATACACTCAAGATGATGTTGATGCATTGCGAGCGTTCGCTGAGGAACCTGGAGTTGTTGACTTGTTTCTGACATATCCTTGTTTTCCTATGAATGAAAGGAATACCTTTCGTAGTGTGGTTTGTGTCCGTATTAATTCTGCTTCTTTATTTAGTTGCAATTTCTCCTCGTTTGGTTTCCTTAATGAGTTCTTACTAATGAATGGCCGAGTGGGGTCACGAACAGGGCTGCTACATCTGACATACCCGCAGGAATCTCAAATTCATCGGGTAGTGATTCTACTGTATCAGAGTTGGTGGCAGAAATCAAACCACGGTATGTGATGTTTGGACATTACTGCTTGGCAATCAGTAGGCATTAATTAATGGTGCACTAGGTTTACTATTTGTCTTCTGATTGTTGATGCCTTTTTGTCTCACCAAAATTATAAAAAAGGCTGTAAAAGTTCGGAACGTTGATAGAATATGATGACATCTTTTGTCACAAAAATTTTGATATCTACAAATTAATTCTCCAATCAAATTGTTTGTGGCTAGTTGAACAAAATTAGAGAAAATCACCTTAAACTTTATGATTGTATAGTGTAACAAGTTTAGTTTTATTGGCTATATCTTTTTGTGATCAAGATCTAGCTGTGTGGATATGGCTGGCAAAATGCAGCTTTTTGTTGGAAAAAGGTCATTTTACACGCTTCATCATTCTTTGACGGCTTCTGCTCCTGTATGACTGAACATATCTTTGCTGTTTGTATCACATAGAAATCATGATTACTTTTGTAATTAATGGTTATCCTCTGTGAAGCTATCATATTGCAGGTTCTAAAGGTGTATTCTATTCTCGTGAGCCCTACTCTAATGTTGATGCTGCTCACGTGACCCGCTTTTTGGGTCTTGCTCCCGTAGGAAACAAAGATAAACAGGTCTGGTTATTGTTCTAAGAAAAAATTGAATTATCAACTCTGTATTTATCGTGTTGACATGTTTGGAAATTTCAGATATATATCATGGAACTGAATATTTCTAGGTAATAAATTTTTTTCTTCTTTGAAGCTCTGTTAATGAAGCTTATAACTATTAAGTATAGACGTTATCTTGTGCTCTGTTTGTACAAAATGACAGGTGTTAGACTAAATAATCTAGACAGGATTACATGAAGTTACATTTGTTATGTGCTTTTTCAGCATTTAACATATTTCCTAAACTATGAATGTGTATTTTTGTTGCTTGTAGAGGAACAGTAGAAAGTAAAACAAATATCAAGCTTTGCTAATATGCTAAAGTTTTTCATCAAAATTTATATAGTATGCTCTAGCCCCAGCCCAATTGACACCTCTAGTGATTGGGACTACCCTTCAGCTGAACTCTGTTTTCTGAATTCCTTTGAAATGAAATTGATTTGGACCATGTTACTTTCTACGCAGAAAGCATGATATCTATAAAGTTCCTCATGGGCAGTTTAGTACTTGCATCTGCTTTCAAGTTTCTTCTTCTTCTAACTCTTGGTTCCTGTGTCTTCTTAGAAATTTATCCATGCACTTTCTCCTACTCCAGCATCTACCATGTCTGCTGCTGAGATAAGCATGAAGCTACCAACCACTACGTTATCTCCATACACAATCGTAGATCAACAAGCTCAATCTAGAGAAGCAACAAAGAGGTCTAGCGATGAAGTTTCTGATTCTCAATATTGGAGATATGATGTCCCTCAAAAACGGCATAAAGGAGGAGATGGTGATAAGCTGTGTTTTAAATTTATATATTCTGGGTCTTGTCCACGTGGGGAAAAATGCTACTTTCGACATGATATTGATGCAAGAGAACAATGTGTGAGAGGTGTTTGTCTTGATTTTATTATCAAAGGTAAATGTGAAAAGGGTCCAGAATGCAACTTCAAGCACAGCCTACAGAGTGAAGGTGAAAGCACTCGCCAGAGACCTACTTCTGAAAATGTTAGTGCTAAGAGGTTGGTATTCTGTTGAAGTTAAAGTTTTCTAATTGAATGGTTAGACCTATAGCATTTTTTTTAAAAAAAAAAAAAGAGAAAAGAAAAATTTGTGTCAAGCTGTTCAGTCTTTCTGCTCTGATGTATAAGTCAGATTCCTTACATTCATTTTCTTAATTCTCTGATAGTTTGTCTAAATTAAATGTATATAACATATTAATGCTGATATATCCTGCAATTTATTTACAGGTCAAAAGAATGCTGGTTTTGTTTGTCAAGCCCCAACGTGGAGTCACACCTGATTGTTAGCATAGGAGAGCACTACTACTGTGCACTGCCGAAAGGCCCACTTGTTCAAGATCATGCATTGATAATACCAGTTGACCACTCACCTAACACCATTTCTCTTTCCCCGGAGTCTGAAAATGAGCTGGGCAGATTCCAGAACAGTCTCAAGATGTATTATAAAAAACAGGGGAAGGAAGCTGTTTTCTTTGAATGGGTTTCAAAACGCGGTACTCATGCTAATCTTCAGGTATTAAATTGCACTTGTCTTTGTTAGATATGTATGGTTGTATAATTCAATGAATTGCTTATAACTAAATACTTAATTTTTTTCTAAGATGCTGCTAATATTTTATGTAAATAGGGCAACTGTCTCTCTCCTTAGGACTTATCATGGAACTTAGGATATAAGGCATGCTTACTTGCTGCAGTTTCATGTACTATGTTAACTTACGTACTTAAGCAATCCCATAATATTCCTTTAGGAAGAATTTAAGGAAGTGTTGCTTCCTTCTGCAATAATCATTATATGCTAACACTTAAGTTTTGGCCTCTGGATGGGCATAGTTTAACTTGCATGCATTGTGCTTTTATCCAACTAAATGTGGAATTCTCTATCTGATTTAGTGGCCATTGTGGTTAGCACATTCTAATGTTTGTTGTAGGGAAGATCCATGTCATGTGTGTATCATGTGTATGGAATTTTAGCAATGGTTTTATTGTCTTACTTTTCTATTTGTCCTGTCTAGGCTGTTCCTATTCCATCATCCAAAGCGACTGCTGTTCAAGATATATTTAACTTGGCTGCTGAAAAGTTAGGTTTTAAATTTTCGGCCATGAAATGTAAGTTGTATCTGTTTATTAATAGTCTGTAGAGCATATTTCTTATTGTAATGATCATATGGCTTCTTGACCAAGATACTATTCTTCATTGTCTGGAATCTCCCGACGCCTTGTCATGTCTGCCCATCTTTTTATATCTTGATTTAATACAGAATTCAAGTAAACATGCTCTGCGTTTCTTCAGCCTTTTTGTTTCCTTTACCAGAAATTTTAGTCAAGTTCATGTTGGCCAACATGGAAGTGGCATGTTACTTTGATATATTCTAAACTTCTTCATACCTTTGTTATAATGTTTCTTTGCAGCCAATAATAGCTCTGATGGGAGAAAATTATTGAGGACACAGTTTGATAGGAATTTTAGTTTCTTCTATGTGGAACTCCCTGGAGGTACAATCCTGTCACATATAGTTGAAGAGAATGAAATATTTCCGGCTCAATTTGGACGTGAGGTAGGATACTTAAGTTTAACATCTGAATTTCTACCTGGGCAATTGTCAAGGAAAGTGGTTTAGATTATAAGTTTGTTTCCATTAATTGGAAGGCTGATAGGTTTGAGTATTTCATTCTTAAGTGTGAATTGTGTTGAATGTTTACCCATCTGCCCTTGTTTTTAAGCTGCCATTACTCTTTCTGGGCCAATCTGAGGTCTTTAATTTTTATTGACTCTGATTTTTTATGCTGTTGTTTGTCCTCATATGTGGTGATAACATAATGGGTGACTGAATAATTTTGATGGAAAATTAAGGGTTCATTATGTTGCAACTATGAGCTATTGATAACATTCCAGTGAGCAAAACTTGCTGATTGCTTTGAGTTGTCCTGATTATTATTGGCCCTTGATCTAGGCGGAGTCTATTTGTTGTTAATTTTTCGGTGTATGAATATCACTTTTGTATATCATATCAAGCTAATTTTCAGAAATCCTTTTGATTGAGTAAGAATCTACAATTCCATTTTGAGCCAAAAACCTAATTGATTGGATGAAATTTCTATGGTAAAGATGGAAGTAAAGTAATGAAATGCTTTGCAGGTTTTGGCAGGCTTACTGAACATTGCCGAGAGGGCCGATTGGAGGAATTGCAACCCTGGCAAAGAACAGGAAGTTAAGATGGCTGAAGATTTCAAGAAAGGGTTTGAAGAATTTGATCCGAATCAATGATTTTTACAAACATAAGTCTTTAATGACAGCATTGTGTTGTGATCGTTCAAGAGCAAGCATGTCATTATCATCAGCCTAATCCGCTGGTGAGGAATGCTACCACTTACGGTATTCTTGATCTGTCTATCTTAAGTTTTTCTAGATAGCTCCATAAAATTGACATTGGTTTGTCATTTCAGTGTTGAGTGTTTGAGGGGGAGGGTGATTCATGATTACCGTGATGGAAGAAGGCCCACTTTCAGATTCCAAATGCCCTGATTCTGTCTCCATGAGAAGTACACAATTTGCTGTATCCTATCATATTTTACATCCCTTGAAATTAAAGAGGTGCCCTTTCTGGAACAACAAAATCTGAGTCTCCACTTGGGCGTGGAAGTAAATCTCAACCTAAAAGAAGACCGACTGATGCACTAAGAAAACTCATTTATTTTTAATTTTTAGAGAAACTACGTGGTTTTTAGTTTCCATTCGAAAATTAGGTGTTTGCCAAGCATCTAAATTCTGCCTTGTATAATTAGCCATCTGGTAATGAAATTACAATAGCTTCACTTCCAACTTGTGAAAACAAATTTTAAACAACGCTTCATTTAATCTGATAGTTTTTGCTGTGTTTAGGTTTCAACAATCACATTGCCCTTCCCAATCACGTGTACTCCTTTCTTGTTTTGCTTTTTAAGGAAGAAAAATAAATACTGTCTCCACTCATGTGTTGCAGCATCTCTTGTGTAAGTTTACAATTATTTTTATAACTTTATGAAATAGTGGTCGTCCCACCTATTCCAATTATTTAACAGTTTTGATGGGGGCCCAGCAAGCTACAATTGAGAGGTGTAAAGTTCACTCTCTGGGCCCAGAAAATCAATTACTTGTACGCTTCATTAGAAGTTGCTTGTTAGTTAAGTCGGGTAAATTCTAATACGATGGGCATTGCCAAACAAGGTGTAGTGGAGGTGGAGAGAAATACTCATCCAAAGACGCATCTTTTCAGCCTTAACAAAGCAACAAAGCAATGCAACACGTGAAGCGAAATCCAGATTGAGATCCTGGCGAGCCAATTCCATGTTGTCACATGGCTCCGCCAAGTGCGGTCCCTAGCTTAGATTCCTGTGCTGCATGCAGACAGTAAGACAAAGCTTTGTCATTTTTATTGGATAAGCTTTCCTTGTGGATGCTAACAAAGCAACCAAGCACCACGCTCGCAACCTCAAAAAACCTAGAGGGACCTTCGTGTTGGATGCAAACTTTATTGGACAATGTAATGTCTAATTTGTGGGCCTTATGCTTTGATAAACATATTGCCCTTGATTTCGGCTGGTCCACCTCGAATCCAAAAGGCGTTGGTAGTTTTGGACATCTAGTGCTTGTCGACGTCCCATTGTGTTCCTTTGTTGTCTGATGCACAAGATCAGTCTTTGCTGATTAAAAAAAATCTGAAATTGCTTTGTTTCTTTTATGCTTGAAAATTGAATCTAAGTACCCTCAAAAGGTTATAAAAGAAAAAGAAGCTGGCTTAATTCTCAATAAATTTATGAATGGGTTATAAACTCAAAAATTTGATCCAATCCTGATTAAAAAGACAACTTTTTCAAACATAATTGATTTGTCTCTAATGTTCAATCAAGCCCCACACAAGAATGGAAACAAACACAGTTGATTAAAAATATTTCTTATTGCAAATTGGAATGAAGTGAAAAGGAAACATCCATCCACCCAGATTCCAGACAACTTCTTGCCAACTTTTGGCCCTTCATCACTTTTAATTGTAAACTATAACCAAGCAGAATCACTGTCCGAGTCTCGGCGAAACACAAAGCAAAGCTCCCCATTGTTATCAAATATTAAACAACTATACAACCTTGATTAATTGATTGAATCTCCTCAACTCACATGCCGCATAGCTACAGAGCTTCTCCTGTTCTTCACCATCATCATTAGCTGGCTGGCTGGCCCTATGCTCTATTCATTTGCTTCTTTTTCTATAGCCACCAATTTAACTTATTGGGTAGGCTGGCTCCACATAATTTTGAACAAGTAATTGTCATCTTTTTGCTCTTTTGGGCACTTTAAATTTTTTTTTTTTAATTTTATAAATCTTTTCGTTTGGTGGTTTGGCGCTGTCTTACCAAAAATTAAGAAAAAAATAAATAATATGCAACTCCTTCAAATCTAATGGCCTACCCACTTTAATTATGTTTGGTACAATTCAACTGTTTCTTAACATTGAGTATACCTTGTTTATATTATAGACTTCTTGACTTCAATTGCATTTTTATGACTTGTTTAATAACGTTTTCAAATTTAATATTTTCATCATTTTATAAACTATATATAAGAAACTTGATTTTTTTATTTTTGACATTTAAAAATACTTCTCACGTTAATCACTCTCTTCAAACTCATGGTCCAAATGGTTGGCTACCATAATACAACTTATCCAGTTAAAAACCTATCATTTTTACAACTTTAAAATACTTTCTTAGAGTAAATTATTAAAAAAAAAAAAAGAAGACTCAAACTAAGATGGTGATTTAAAAAATAATTACACATAAAAAAATTTAAACACATTGATAATAATAGATATCGATAATTTATTTTGATTGTCTAACTCTATTGTTTGATAACTCTTTTTGGACTCTCGAATTGTTGAACTGATTGAATTATCGAATCGAATGTTAGAGATCGATAACCAAAAAAGAAATGCTCATGTCAATGTATCGGTTTCTGATTATAACATATAATTTCTTGAAATGATTTTATTTTTCATAACGCTTTCCTAATTTGGGTTTTTTTTTTTTTAATTACTATCTTCTACTCTCTCCCCTCATTAGGTTTTGGAATAATTTTTTGAAACCATTGAAGCATTAAAAAACCCATTTTATATTTATGAAAATTAAAAGAGATCACTGACAATTTGTTTTTTTTTTTATTTAAAAAAATACATCCAATTAAAGCAAAACTCGTCAGCAAATCTTTAACAGTGGGTGATGAGGAAGGTTGGACCATAATTCAGAATAAGAATATAATATGAACTAAAAAAATATTTACTTTTGTCTCGAAAAAGCAAAATTGATGTTGCAGAAGTGGATTAAATTATTTATTAATATTACATATAAGGTGATGTGTCGAGTTATTTAATACTGACAATTGCCACAACTCGACTCCTTCCAAGTCACTAGCTCGAATTGGCCAACAGGATCAACTGAATATCTGGAAGAAACTTTATTCCATTAGCAAATTACTTGCTTCAATTCCCACTTTTAAATCTAACCTTCCTATTATATTATAAAACTTATTATTGTTATTATTAATCAAATCAAATCAAAGCTGGAAAAGTTTGATCTGGTACTTGCTTTTAACTGTAGCAGTTCAGTGTTTTATGGGACTTTTAACTGTTGTCTTGGGCAGTTACAGTTGAGTTTCAACTTTCGATATCAGTAAATAAAAGTGGTTTGCTTCAGTTTAGTTTTATTATTGACATGCATGGGGAAATCTTTGAGATTTTGAGAAAAATCATTTCTTGGCTTCTTTTCAACTAACTTTTCTGTTTCTGGGTTTGGCCTTGTCATTGCTTTTCTCTTACTGTTTGTTTTTGTGGGTCTTTTTTTAATGTGACATGTAATCTTGTTCTTGCTTCAAGCTACCAATAAGTCTCTTAAATTTTTTAGTATTCTATTATATTTTATTGCTTGGTTAGTTTATTTGTTCTTCATCATCATTGGGGGGGTTGGTTGTGAGATTTGGTGTTTATGGGATGGGGATGGTTTTGCCGGCGATTCTCCCGCTGCTGCTGAAGCTATGTCTACTTGGCGTTGCTTTCAGTGTTCAAGGATCTAAAGGTGAGATTTTATCCTTATCAAAGTTCATTTCGTGCATTTGGAAATAATATGATCTGAATCTGTTGGTAAGGTGATTAGATGCTTTGCGGGATTCATCATTTTTGTGTTCAATCAATAACTGGGGGATCTGGGTCGAAAAGGATTCAATTATGTTGTTTATAAGACTAGTAAAGTGGAGAAACTGAGCGTCTGTTTTTAAAGTTATGATCAATTTTTAGTTTTAAATAATGAACAAGTACTAGGTAGAGCTGGAGTTGAGATCATGATTTGGAGTTTGGCGTCTATGTAATCTGAACACGTCATTGTTGATAACCATTTTTTAGCTGAGTTTGCCTTGTTCTGGTTGTGAAACCAGAGGCTTGATCTTGTTGATTGCAGTAAAATATTGTACGTATGACGGTTGATATACTAATTTATTGCTTTAAGTCCCACTTAAGATTCTCAAAATATTTCTATTGGCTTAATTGATTGCTGCTCAAGCTCTGAATAGGCTTCATCAGTGGAATTTCTTTGGCGAGGCTTTACCCAGGGAGAAGCTCTCTACTAAGTACGTTAGCTGCTCAAAGTTGTTTTCTGGCTGCCTCACATATTTTGCTTGGATGGCAAAACAAATTCAGGGTTTAGGCCCTTTTTTGGAAGTAGATTTGTTCTTATCTTCTCCTATTCCACTTCCTGCATGCTAATTTCCGAGTTTTCTGTTCCGCCCCTCTGTAATAATTTTCCAAGAGTGGCCAAAGGATTTTTAATGGCTCTAGATGGGCTTAAGTCAATAGTGAGTAGCAGTATCAAGCCGAAATTTTCTCTCTTGTCTTTGTTTTTTGTTGCTAATGGAAGTCAAACATGGTCCTCTTTAACTAATATTGCTATAAAGATTGTGAATATCTATTTTTAGATTGACTTTATGTGAGGCATGTAGTTGACATTTTTGAAAATTGCCAAGAGTAGTTCAGGTCATAGGTTTTCTTTATAGTCTAAATCTATTTTCAGACTATTACTAGAAAGCTTACAAGGATTAATAATTATCAAATTGTCAAATGCTTATACAAATTTCATGCTTCTTTTTCTCCCACTTATCCAGGGCTTGATATCTTCCCCTCTCCAGCAATTTTCTCTGGGATTCCTCCTGTAGAAGGAACACCTGGTAAGTCATTTAGAAGCAATGCACCAAGCTCAGCATCTCAGCCAAATGGTAACTATCAGAAACCTGGCTCTGTTAAACTCGTAATTGATCTCAGATTTTTTGATGAAGCTTATGGTTTGATCCAGGGTCAAATTTACCACCACCTGCAATACCTCCTATTACATCCACCCCAGTGCCCCAAATGGCTGCAGAGCTTGTACCATCCTTATCACCGAGTACTCCAATAAAATTGCCACCTTACAATACTGCTCCTTCACCCTTTGTCTTTCAAGCACACGAACCATCCTTGTCACCAAGTAGTCCATTAATATCATCTCCTTTTAGTACAGGGCCCCCTTCATTTTTGACACCAAGTACTCCGGTAGCATCATCACCATCTACTACAGCTCCGCCCCCCTTAATTTTTCAAGGACTTGTACCATCTAAGCTGCCAAGTGCTCCTCCAGGAAAGGCATCTGTTAGTAAAAGTCCTGTCTCAGCGCCAGGTTCTCCAGGTAAGGACTGATTGGAGTTTAGTTTTGCCTAAGTTTGAACTTGACATTTTTTCTGATGTACTTATTTTTTTAACTTCTGTTTCAGTTAATACTCCATTGGGGAATTCACAGAGTTCACCACAACATTCACCTTCCGCCCTCCCAACTATGCCAGGAGCTTTGCCACCAGTTACTCATGAAAGAAATGCATCAAACGATAAGGCTCCCATCACAGAGACAACTGCTCCTGGTATACTGATATTATTTTATTATGTTATTATGAGATCTCCAATCAATCTTGTTTTAATCTGGTTTCTGTTTCTCTCTTTACCAAAACGCTATGTTAGCTCCATCTCCAACAACAAAATCTAGACAAAATTCACCAGTGGTTCATCCGGTTATTCCAGGAATAATACCATCGCCGTTACCTGGTATGCTTTATTACACATATTTTTGCTTTAAAGTCTCTACCACTGAGATCTTTTCAAATTGACCTTGTTGTTTCTTCCTTTGTTTAATAATGCAGTACCAGTTCCATCACCGACCCAAAAATTGCCGCAAAATTCACCTACTATCCACCCAGTTGTGCCTGGAGAATCTCCGTCTGTGATACCAGGTGCAAGTTAGTTGATAATTTAGTTGTTATTTTTACCATTGACTTTCTGAGAAATTTGACATCGTCATTTTTTGGTTGATTTTTGAACCTTGGTATTCTAAATGAAGGAGGCATTGTTGCACTTGGAATACTTTCAACAGAATGCAACTTCTTTCGCCTCTTTTCCTTTACATATCACTTTGTAACAAGCCTTGCCTTGAGCACAGCAGCTTGGATGAATCTGAAAAATTCACTGCACACTACACATCTTAATTGATAGTTACATGTCAAATGAACATTTGAAGGTTATGATGAAATATGGTAGCTGTGGAATATAGATGGTATTTTATATTGTTCTCATTGAAATTTTGTAATGCTCAGTACTTTTTGTCAGCCCAATTGATGGATGAAAATGGAAAAAAGGACATTGTTGTGCTTTTTCTTTTCTCGTTTGTTTTCTTATTTTTTGGTTTCTTTTTTATTTTTTTAGCATCTTATGTATGGCATTATATGTTTGCAGTCATAGTTGAATTCAGCCTTTGAGTCATTTTAATATGGTTTTCTAAAGATGATATTTACATATTTATAAAAGCTACTTTCACTGATTATATATATATTTTTATTTTGTTGTTCTCCATATGAGATTGCAGATCCTGGTGTTGCTCCTTCGTCAACTCCACCCTCAAGCATTGACAGGAACAAATATGGAATACCAGTTGCTGCACCTCCATATGAAATACCGAAGCCATCACCACCTATGTACCATTCCCCGACTAAAGGTATACTTCATAACTCTTGAAAATTCAGCCAAATTGCCAACATGAACTGTAATTAAGACAGTTTATTTTCTTGCCAATGAGTTTTTTTTTTT
>JANKKB010028917.1:0-17980 GCA_026225775.1 Bursera palmeri | reverse complement strand
AAGGTACTGACTCGGACGTCATCTTGCCAGACCATGCCAGCTGCTCGAAGCAGTCTGGTCCAGCATCGCCAGGGTCTGCCTCCACAGTTCTTCTGGGTGCAGTGTATATTCTTGAAATTATACACATAATCCACGTTTTCCAAGTTTAAAAATTGAAATGCGGTAAGGCAAATAATTCATAAATGCAAAAGCTGACTTTGTTGTTGTCAGGAGGATGGACCACAGAAAATTGGGTGATGTTATTATGATGAGGCACGTGTTAGTAAATTTTAGGATCCAATCTAATCCACTCAGATTCTTGAAAAAAATTAAAATTATATTGGCTTGGTTTTATTTTGAACATACCTACCGGGGCATAATTTCATTTCATTTAGGCAAGGCAGCTGATTTCCTGAAATCCGAAATTTGGTGCAAACAATTGCTGTCTCATGATGCTTATCCGGAGCAAGAATAAAATTTGAGCACAAATCTCTCTGACGAAAGTACTTTGATAATCCGCTTGTGGAAGGTCTACATTTCTATTCAAATTCCAAAAATTTCAGTGAAGCACTTATAGGAGATACAATACTACAATTGGTCACATTTTACAGGCACATACAAGAAGACAAGGCAATAGAAGCGGAAGAAACTACTGGACTCTGATCAGACACCTTTCTGTGGCAGCGTTTCGAAGGCAGATACAGTGTTCTCGAATTTAATCCGATGCAGAGGGGCACCACTTTGCTTTATAGCACAAGCTGTCTTGTCTTCAAGCGGGCAACGTGCTTTCAGCATGGAGAACACATGATTGTTCAACCTCCTTGCTTTCTTCATTGCTTCTATTACAGCTTCCCATCCCTTTTCATCAGAATAAAGCAGTCATAAACAAGCTGAACACACCAAACAAGACTCCAGAACCAAACTTTATCTACGATTTTTGTTTTAATCTTGTATTATGACAAAAAGTTGTCCATCTCCATGCTGATATCAGATATGTGTTTATCATTAAAGTGGGATATCTTTTTGCTGAGATTCGTGGATGTAGTCGGACAACACCACGACAAACCAATAACAAATTAATGGTCGTGTAGTGCAGATTTACTCCTGCGTTATTATACTTTCATTGGCTATCTATGTATGCATCTTTAATTGTAGAAAGAAAAAAGCCACGAGCTTAAAGTTTTTATGTGTCTGACAGGGATTAACAGTCAATGCATTACTTCAACAACAATGACAAAGTAGTACTAAAAATAGGCAGACTTATGGGTGCAATTATTTTCATTGACTACGTAATTATTTTCATCGACTATGTATATGTCTGTTCCATTACCAAAAGATAATAACCTGAATGTGATTTTATCTACATGTGATATAGATATCAGAGAAGAAATTAAAAAGAGTACACTATACCTGGTTATAATGAGGACTCTTATGTGACTGTGTGACTGATACAGCCTCCACTTCAGCAACATTGAGGACTTGATATGAAAAATCAAAAAGCTCAAAATGCAGTTGCTGCCCAAGCAAGTATATTATGGTACATCCACCCCATGCAACTGAATCTCCCAGTTCTTCGTGATTGTTAGATGGTGCTCGATCAGAATCCTCCAGATAACCCTGTAATTTAAGAACTATAAATTAGCTACAAAAAGTATCGAAAATTCCTTTCTGCAACTAAAAAAATTATAAGTGACTAGAAGGTTGTACCATGTATTTGAGACCTATACTCTAGGTTTATATATATGTAAGAAGCTAAGCAAACTATAAAACAAAGGGATTATGGACCAGAAAATGAACCTAGAGAGTCATATCAAAAACAAAAACAAATACAATAAAAAAGCACTTGTCCATAATCCAAAAGTATAACAAAACCCTTCCCTGAAGCAAAACAGACCAGACAGTAACAAAATTAACCCAGAACTTTTTCCCAATTAACCCAAAACTCAATTCTCTAGTTCCCACTCTTAAAAAATATTAATTCAATGTATGGCTGTTACACAGGCAATTCTCAGGAGGGTTACTCTCCAAACATCACTGTAACTTTGTCTATAAAATATTTTCCTCAATTTTCCCCCGTAGTGCATCAACAACAGAGCAATATCTTATTTTCTACCTTTTTTCTCTTAAATAAATAAACCAATTTGTGATTCGTTTCTCAAATGATAGCATTGTGACATAATAGCAAAAATATTATTTCAGGTAGAACATTTTAGTTAAAATGAGACACCTATACCATAGCTACTATAAGACAGTTAATGCACTGATGTTCAAACTGTTACTTTTGAGGTAGTGCAGATCTAAAACACAGTCGATATATATTCCCATTAGAATGTTTATCAACTTGTAAATATATCTCAGAAAATTATGTGTTCAGAACCTTTAAATAAGATAAAAGATATTAAAACTATGAGCTGCTCAAAGTTGTTCCTTACAATTTGTAGGCCAGAATATATTCGATAAAAGTCCCTCGAAGTTGTAATGTCAATGAACCCTGTCTTGGGAGCAGAACTCCATTTGCTACAATATTTATCCAATGCTGCACTTGTAAATGCAAGGGCATATTCAAGCACACTTCCAGCATTCATGTTGGCCTTGTACAGTAGATCTGCAATAAAAAGGCAGGCACCAAACTTCTTAATCCTGAAGAATCATAAAATCAAAATAAAAAACAAAATTGGAAAACAATAATGTGCATCAACAGCCAACAGAGGTCTTATATCTTCTACAAATAAGCTGAATTTGTCCTAGAACTATGACAATCTCTTTCAAGCAGCAAAGAGAGACTGCAGTAATTTTCGCGTACCATCTGCACTGCAAATGCCGATTCCCACTTTAAGTAGCTTCATCATGATATATATCACGTGAAACTTTCCTAATTCGTACTGAAGTCACACAACTTAAAACAGTAAATGTCAATCAAAACTGCTTTCCTGTCATGATTTTTGAGAAAGGTAGGTTGCAAACATGGAGAGGGAGTTAGACGGACATGAAAGATGGTCAAGTCAACAGTTTCCAAGTTTCTAGATTTTCGGGAACAGAAATGAGAAAAGATTTAAATAAATTGTTACTTGAGGCTTTGATGTTCCTGCAAAGATCTTTTTCAGATAGCTTCTTACCTTAAGAGTAGTGCAAACAGAAATTAGTATTATTTTATGGATGCAAATATCCAGTGAAAGTCCCAATCAGCGCTATTTTAACTGCACCAAATAACATATCTATATATATATATTTATCTATATATATATATATATATATATATATAGAATGACATAAAGTTTTGGTGTTCCTTTATTTATCATCCTTGCTGTCCCTGTGCTTTAATTATTTATAATTTTTTCATAGTGTTCTGAATCTGAATGTTGATTACATAATAGTCCAAGAAGCCCTGATTGCAAAGAAGGATTGTGCCAGACAAACTTCAACAGTATCGTTGTTTTTGGTGATCATAACTCATGTTGAAGTCAGAGTAAATTGCTATGCATGGATCAGCTTCACACAAACCAAATTCTTGATCTGAAGTTAAGATCTCAGAATACAAAAGAAAGGAAAGAGTGAGAGTAGAAGGAAGAATGTGTATTTATGAGCAAACCACCATAGAAGCCATATTCCTACAAAATTGGCCTAGATATATCTTCCATCAACCCTTGAAAAAATTGGTCAACTAAACATCAATAAGGAAAATGAGAAGAAATTAAATACCAGCAGCCTCTGCCTGTTTTGACATGGTGTAAAAAGATGTTGGATTTGGGCACCCAGGGTTTGATACAATTGCAGAAGTAGCTGATTTGAAGAGGCCAACCACTGGACTATCTCCACCATCTTGATGATAACATATTTGCCCTTCTGCACCAGGAATCAAACCCAACCAAGGGGCTGTTTGCATGAAATGTGTCGTATCTACTTCTCTCTGTTGTGCATATGAGATTGCAATGGTAAGAAGCAACCAGAAAGAATCAATCAAATAAAAAATGAACCACCAAGCTACCATCAGGATGTGTTCATGCAACACCATAGATGATAGACAGTCATAGTCAATGTCATGCCAGCCAGAGCAGCACCACACATTCTCATATCAATGCATAAAAATTGCATGTAAGATTGGCTTAATTGCATTCAAGAAACACTATAGAGTAAAATGGCGTTAAGAAATGTAACTATGGTAAACTCCTAGAAAACTTATGTAATGCATTTTTCAAGATGTTCATCCATGCAAAATCAACATGCTAATATTCATCAAATGAAGACTTCTGGAACTAACCAATACAATATCAAGAAGCCCCATCCAATATAATACACTCCCAATCTCCTTTATGCCACGAAGAATCTCAGCTTTGAGCTGTGACTTTGTCCCCCAATTAAGATGTTCTTTAACAAGCCTCATACAACCTGTATGAATTACATTTAAATATATACTAGGAAAGATGGAATAAAGATGACAACCAAAAATTAAAAAAAAAAAAGCATGCATAAATTAAATAATCAAACAACAGTCTATATACATACACACATACATACACACGTATAGGATCAATGACACCACTTCTTTTACATAATTATGGCACCAAGTGTGGATATTAAATCAAAGTATTTTTCATTTGAGATTGTATTTAACATGTATCACTGTCTAGGTGTTTTAATTATGTATGTTAGATTTAATCCCAATCAATTAAAATGCATTGATCCAAAGGTCTAGAAAATTGTGTTAAAATGTGATAAAAAGTTGTGTGCCATTCAGCTTGGCCTATAAATATATTTGTGCGTACAAATGCAATCCCATATTTTCATATGCAGCCCTATTATGGAACAATTATTACCTTAGAACCATAAATTTATATCCTAAATCTGTTCTATGTATAACATCTAGACTGTGTTCTGTTCATATGTACTTTTTAATAGGAATATGAAAAATTCAACAAGTTTAACCATTCTATTTGTAAATTTAACAAATTCCCTCTGATTATAGTAAAATCTTTAGATCCCAAATATTACGAAGTTATTTGTGCATCCATAAAGTTCTGCTGAATAGATCACAAAGAACGATAGTTTTAACAACAATTGAGTTTTGCATTTCAATACTACAAGGGAAGACGTTGTTGATGTAAGACAATAAAGGATTTGTGGACTTATGTTAGACAAAATTGCAGAACTTAGGATTTTCCTATTTCTTCCTTTCCTATTTGTAGGACTTATCTAATTATTTCTATGAGAAGAACAAATTGTAGAAATGTTTCTTGTATATTTCTCAATAACATTACCAGGCTATTTATACAAAATATTAGCTATACAAAAGGAAAGAATAAATTTAGATAAATTCTAATTTCTTAATCTAAACCTTAATCTAAGCATGTCAATCAAAGTAATTTAAGCCTTAATTCTGTCAATCAAGCATTTCAACAATCTCCATTAAACTGATTCATAGATATTCAACATTTCTAGTTTGCCAACAAGGAACTTAAATTGTTGTGATTGGAGATTTTTTGTAAGAATATCAGCAGTCTGTTGTTTGGTAGGAATGAAAGAAATACACATTACTCCCTCATCTAGCTTCTCTTTAATAAAATGCCGATAAATTTCAATGTGTTTAATCCTATCATATTGTACTGGATTATGAGAGATACTTATAGCAGCTTTATTATCCGAACATAGTTTCATAGGTTGCTCCCACTGAATCCTTAGCTCATCAAGAAATTTTTTTATTCATAAAAGCTCACATATCCCTTGTGTAATAGCACAAAATTCAGCTTCAGCACTCCTTCTAGCAACCACATTCTGTTTTTTACTCTTCCAAATTATGAGATTTCCTCCTACAAAGGTACAATATCCAAAAGTTGATCTTCTATTAACCATATTTCTTGCCCAATCAGCATCAGTAAAAGCTTCAACAGTTATACTTTGATTTTTCTTGAATAACAAACTTTTGCCTGGTATGCTTTCAAATATTTGAGAACCCTATATGCTGCATTCAAAAGCGCCTCATAAGGAGAATGTATATACTGACTCACAATACTCACAGTAAAAACAATATCAGGTCGAGTATGAGACAAATATATTAACTTCCTCACTAATCATTGAAATTGGCCTTTATCTACCAATTCACCTAATTCTGTATTCTTCTTGAAATTTGCATCCGTAAGAGTATCTTCTGGTTTACAATCCATCATTCCAGTCTCATCTAATATCAAGGATATACTTTCTTTGTGATACAAAAATGCCTTGTTTAGTTCTTGCAACCTTCATGCCTAAAAAATACCTCATAGCACCAAGGTCTTTAATCTCAAACTCTTTTGCCAAAAAGACTTTTAACTCCTCTTGCTCCACAAGATCATCACCTGTTAGAATAATATCATCAATATATACAATAAGGATTGATATATGTCCTTTACTAGTATGTTTAAACAACATAGTGTGATCTGCTTGACTTTGAGAGTACCCAAGGCTCCGAATAACTCTGGTGAACCTATCAAACCACTCTCTAGAGATTGATAGGCACTTTATTAAAGAAAAGGTTGAAGACGGAATTATCTGTATGATTTATGTTCCTACCAAAGAACAAATTGCAAAATATTTTCACAAAAGGACTACCACGACCAAGTTTTGATGATTTCATTGGCAAGTTGGTCATGATCAATATCTATGATCCAACTTAAAAGGGGGTGTTGAAAATAAGAATATGTCTGTTTCCTGTATAGTGTAAATATATTAGGAAGGGATTAGATTAGATCTACTAATATAGGGAGTTTATGATTTTATCCTATTATAGAAATTCTTTCATTTTTCTACTCTATGATGTACACTATATATTTAGTTCTTTGTAACCTAAACATATATACAAAAATTCAGAGACTTCAAGTCTTCAGTTTCTATCTTCTCTACTCTAGGCCTTCAAGGTAGAACTACAACCTCTAAATCTTGGCTTACTAACTTCGCAGCTTCAAACAAGATGATTATTTCCTTTACTGCACTACAAAATGTACGTGAATATCATGGTTCAACATACTTAGGTTACTAATGGGCATACTTTACCTATAACTGCTATTAGGGATATAACTTATACTTTCCAAAATGTTTTTGTATCTTTTGTGTTATCTACTAGTCTTATTTCAGTTGGACAGTTAATTGAAAAAACTATGATGTACATTTTTTACATGATGGATGATTGATATAGGATCAGATATCGGGATAGTAATTGAGAAGGGGCTTAAAGTAGGATGACCGTTTCCAGTTTATTTTTCCATTTGTAGTTATGTCGCTTTGGCTAGTCCTATTGTTAACAATAATAGTGTCATTTGGCATAAACGCTTGGGTCATCCCAATTCTTTTGTTTTATGTCACTTGTTAAACTCTAGTTTATATGCAATAAAAATTCTTTCTCTTACTTTCAATTGTGCTACGTGTAAGTTAGGAAAAAGTAAGATTTTTTCTTTTCCTCATTCTGGTAACGGAGTGGATAAATGTTTTGATATCATACATAGTAATATATGGGGTGTTGCCCATTATAAATATTTTGTGACTTTTATTGATGATTACAACATATTTACTTGGGTTTATTTTCTTCGTTCTAAATCTAAGATATTTTCTGTGTTTTAACCTTTCTTGCATACGTTGGAACTTATTTATTAATTTTTTTTTTTTTGCTATTATTATGGTATTACAGTTTGATTCTGGTGGGGAATACATATCACAAGCCTTTCATGATTTTTTGTTCCGAAAAGGCATTGTCTCCTAGCGTTTGCGTTCATATATTGCCACAACAAAATAGTCTAGTTGAATGGAAGAATCTCCATCTCTTGGATGTTGTTCGTATGTTATTAATTGAAGCATCTATCCCACCTAAATTTTGGGTGGAAGCCTCTTCCCGATCAACATCTGTCATATGAATTCACTCTACCTCCTCTCCGACGACCTACACGCATTCTTATCCTCCTAATCGGTATGATTTTTCACTCACATTCTTCACTGTTGTTTCATTTTCTATTATTATTCAAACTTTTGCTCCCAGACTATTAGGCATGAGTTTTGGCAACAAGCAATGCAAGAGGAGCTCCGTGCTCTTCAAAAGAATCAAATTTTGGATATCATTCCATGTCCTTCTACTCTTAAGCCTATTGGATCTAAGTGGGTGAACTTTGTCAAGCTTTGGTCTGATGGGACCTTAGATCGATATAAGGCAAGACTGGTTTCTCTTGGTAACTATTAGGAGTACGAGGTGGATTATGAGGAAACATTTGCTTCCGTTGTTAAGATGACTACAATAATTACTATTCTTGCCATTGCTACTTCTTAACGTTGGGCACTTTATCAAATAGATGTCAAAAATGCATTTCTTCATGATGATCTTAAAGAAGATATTTATATGGCTCATCCTCCTAGTTTGCTTTCCTCTTCTACCTTGGGAGTATACAAATTAAAATGATCCTTGTATGGTTTAGAATAAGGCCCCCGTGCATGGTTTGAGAAGTTTTAATCTACCTTGATTCAATTTCATTTTGTACAAAGTTAGTATGACTCCTCCTTGTTTCTTTGTAACACTTCTACTAGTATTATTCTTCTTGTTGTTTATGTCGATGGTATTGTTATCACTGGGATAGATTCTTTATTGATTACACAACTTCAGCAACATCTCTGAGCCTCTTTTCATATTAAAGATCTTGGCCTTCTTACATACTTCCGAGGATTGGAAGTACTCATTGATTCTTTTGGTATCCTTTTACATCAGCATAAATATACCTTGGATTTAGTTGCCTTAGCCGGTCTTCAAGATTTTTCATCTATGGATACTCCTTTGGAAGTAAATTCGAAGTATCGAAAAGATGAGGGTGATCTTCTTCAGGATCCTACGTTCTTTCGACAGTTAGTTGGTAGCTAGAACTATCTTACTATCACTTGTTCTGACAGGTTAGTCAATTCATGCATAATCCTTGATAGCTTCACTTGGTTGCGGTACATCGTATTATTTGCTATTTCCAAGGGATTTCTACCTGAGGCTTGTTCTTTCCTGCTGGTTCTCCTATGCGTCTTGTAGCCTATAGTGATGCTAACTGCGCTGGCTGTCTTGATACTCGATGCTCTGTCACCGGTTGGTGTATGTTTTTTGGTCAGTCTTTGATATCTTGGAAGAGTAAGAAACAAAACCGCGTTTCTAAATCTTCCACTGAATCTGAATATCGTGTTATGTCTGCTGCCTACTCTGAGATTACTTGGCTTTAGGAGTTGTTAGCTGAACTTGGTTGTTCTCAACATGATTCTAATCCCCTTCACGCTGATAACTCCAGTACCATTCAAATTGCAGTTAATCTTGTTTACCACGAGCATATTAAACATATTGAGGTTGATTGTCATTCTATTCGGAGAGCCTCTGATACTCGTGTTGTTTCACTTCTGCATGTTTTTATCGATATACAGATTGCACATCAGTTTCTTGCTGGCAAATTGATGTTTCTTGATTTCCCAGCATCAATTTGAGGGGGGCTGTCAGTCAAATATGGGCATTTAAGGTGTTTATACTGTAACATTTAGCATAGGTGTTTATACTGTAACATAGAGCTGGCTGTTAGGCTGGCTGTTAGGCAAGAAACGGGCATGATAAGGGCCAGATTTCGTGTAAAGCTCTCTATTTAAAGGACAAAGCTCTTCGATTGAAGATATACAAAATATACAGAAAAATTGTTAGGACTTAGCCACTACAAATAAGGGCCTAGGTTGTCATGGTGCCTAGACCTTGTTACGAATGGATATTGAGAATTGAACTCATTTCCCTCTCTAATATTTCTTCTATAGTTTCTCCTTTTCTTGTGTGTTTGTCAACAATTAAGTGTTATAAAGAAAAATGTTTTCACTAATTTTAAGTACCATTTCACCCAAACAAAGCACTAATGGTGAAAAATGAAGACACCGGTAGGAAACAATAAAAAAGCCACTGTCTACCTGTTACACCACTATCAAAAGGAAGCAGACCAATAGACTTCGGCAATGCTTCTTGCAGTCCTGTAATCATTGGTTCAAGTGTAGCTATCTGAAACATGCAATGCATCAAATATTAGACCAAATGCATATGAAATGCTTTTTAAGATGAGGCAGTATAAAGGAATATAACTTCACACAAAAGACAATCACCAAATATAGGTGACCACATGGATATTAAAAATAGAAATTTAAAACAATGGTAAGATACAAAACTTTGAAAGAGTAGACTGCAGGATGGATTTATTTTCATCATGAAGGACTTTCTAGACAAAGGTAAGAAGCAAAAGAAAAGAAATAGTTAATCATGAAGTATTTTAGTTGTTTTACTGAAGCTTGCCATTATCATTTACCTATATTATTGTTTGTTTTCTTTGGGTCCTTTAATCTTATGTAGGGAGAATAAACAAGCTATAATGCCAAGGCAACGTCACTGAACAACTTCAAACGAGTTAGTCAATTTCAACTAAGTACCTAGAAACCTTAAATTTTAAGTAATAAAGAAGTGACAGGAACTCCCAAGAGCATGAAATACCTTATTTGATATATGATCTAGTAGTGCTCGGATAAGCCAGGGCAAAGATCTAGATCCAAGAAGCCGAACGATAGAGAACATGTGAGGTATTCCAAAGAATCCACTATGCAGACGTGCAAAACTTTGATGTGCAGAATTCAAATCCTATGCAATAATAACCAAAAGGGAAACAAAATCAGCAAAGGCCTTGAACAGTTCTGAAATGCAGTGCTTAATGAAAACAGAATATTGATAAAATACAGATTAAATGGAGGTGTTTAAATAATACTCTCTTACTTGAGTACCACAATAGAAGTTAGGCTTGGCATAGGGAACGGAGGGCTTTTGAACGGGAACAAGAGGAACTTTGGAGGATCGTATGAAACGCTGAGTTGTATTACAAAGTATAAAGTTCGGCAAGAAATCACTTTGCATCTCTGACCAAATCTAGCAGAGGAAAAACAGATTGATTCAGTGAAAATGAGAATAAGATGTTAAAAAACCAAATGCTATAAGTTTGCACATTGTCAGGGAGAGATCAAGGGAGGAAATTCTGATTAATACATCACAGTTAGTTTAAAATTCAGCGAACAAGATGTAGATCCTCAAACTCATAAAAAAAAAAAAAGAAGCAAACCGCTAGCTTGAACTATGAATATGTAATAATCTGGTGCAGAGGTCTATAAATCCAGTAAATTAGCTAGGTAAGTTTTCATCTAACAACTTTAATCCAAATGCATAAATTCCTTGTTCATTGGCAGCATTAACCAATTTTCAACTGCGCTGGTCTTTAAATCTCAGGCATCATTTCAGCCACAGGGACTTGTACAGACCCTTGAGGTTCTATATATGGAACAAAAATGTTAGCAAATACTAGAGAAATAAAGCAACATGCTGATTGCTTTTTCTCCCATGGCAAAGAGTTTTAACAATGGCTGCTTTAAGCCCAAAACATTGATGTACAGAATGGAAAAGTAAAACAATGTTCAGAAATTATAATCCTCAATTACATCAAAGGTTCCGTTTCAATCCAAAATGGAAAAGTAAAGTGTATTAGCACACAAACCTTAATTACCTAATTAAAACAATTTTTTTTCCTAGGAAACAAAAAAATCTTATCGACTTTTCCCACTTCTTTTTCTATCAATTGGCTTAAGGCTCAGAGCATATAAGAAGTTTTATTTGCATAGCACTGTCTAGCCTTTTCATAGAGTATTGGCACGCATGAGGGAGAAATAAATTCACATTCATTTTTTTTTTCCTCTATAGGCTTAAACTTAGTTTCTAGGTTGACAACTGGTTGATTCCCTTTTGCAAAGAGCATTTCCAATGTGAAATTTTTGTTCCTTACTGGATAAAATAAATTTTGATAAATTACACCAGACACCCTGATTCTCCATTTCCGGTAGCTTTATTCATTGCACTCACCAATATTATTGCATGGGCACCCACAATACTAATTCAGAGAGTTAGATTCGATTATAAACAATTATATGTATAGAAAGAATGAAAGAAAGAGAAGTTTGCCAAACCTGAGAGGCAAGACGACTAGAAAATGAAACGAGGGATATGTTTTCTTGCATCTCATTTAACATGAGACCGAATGAGTCTATTGAAAGATCTTTGGAAAGCAATTCATGGGCATGCTTCATAATATCCAGCAGCTTTTCTAATTCCTGAAGCCAAATACTTGCTTTAATAAAATAAAAAAGATGTCTAGTTGTCAAGAACAAGAGCACAAAAAGCGAAGACTTACTACTATGGCACATAGATCTTGAGACTCAAAGCGATCAAACAGAAACTCCAGGTTCTCTCTAAAAACTTTGTTCATCCGTTCCGCAATTAAACTTCTTAAATCAATGGTCCTCCCAAGTAACTGTAAATCATTTAAGTTAAAAGCAAGTGGGGAAATGGTAGAGAACCAGATTTTTTCCGTTGTCAAATTGAGAAAATGTAACTGAAAGAGAATACATGTATAATAAGAAAGCCACAACAGCAACAGCAAGAATTATATAAATATATAGTGCAATTTCTATGGTTAAGACATTATAGATACACTTATATAGGTAGCTTGAGTCATTTTGGTCAGTTTGTAAATTGAAACATTTGAATAACATACCAGAAGAGAACTTCATAAAATTTGGAAACAGATGCAAACTCTCAGAGGTAGGAATTAGCACATAATTGAAGCTTTGTATATCCAATCATTTAAGAAAGAATTAGCACATAATCCATAAATTTTTCAATTTTGACAGACACATAATCCATAACTTTTTCAATTTTGACAGAAAAAGTCTTCGTGAACATATATAATATATTATTCATATCCGAGTGCTATCACAATTTATAGATGATTTGAGCAACTGAATAAGAAAACATTTGGACATCCAATCGGACAACAAAAAGGGATTAGTAAAACCGATGGCACACCATATAAATACAACTAAGTAAATCATGACATTGTTTGAACTCAACAAAATTTTACATTAATATCCTATTATATAGCTTCTCAAGTGAGAAAAACAAATCACAGACAAATATAATAAGCGATTGTAATAAAATTTCAAAGAAAACAGATAATATGCTTTGTCCCCATAATTTCGCATCATTATCAGCATTCCTCAAGGTGTAGAAGGTTTCCACACTTTGTGAGCCACCAAGGATAAAGAAGAAATCATAATAGAAATTAAAATTAAGTAGAATGGCTGGCAAATAAAACCATAAAAGCTGCAAGACAGATGAACAAGAATCAATATATAAAAGCCATATTCACCTTCACTCTAGTCATCTTAAAAAGTGCAGAGAATCTCATAGGCTGGACAGAATATTTTTCTCCATTGTCCAAGGCAAAGAGGAATGATGGGTCAAGTAGCTTGCTACAGAAATTTGGCAACCAACAGAAATAAAAGGTTTAGTTCTGAAATTTTAGCGGCAGAGGTGAAGGTTAAGGGCATACCTTGCCGCCCAGCTTTTGTAATATGTGTAAATAGTCTCACAGAGTCTTGAAACAAATATATCAAAACAATGGTCCACCTACAACAACCAACAGTAATTTAAAGCGAACCATTGAGTTGTTAGAAACAAGAGAATTTATCTCCTAAAAACAGAAGTTCTATGTAGATACAAACCAACATCTAAGCATGTGTACCTATGAGAATATGTAAGTTCAATGATATAATGCCATAAAGATTTCATACAATAAAATTTTTCAGAACAAATGAATATGGCTTTGGATAATGAGAAAGGTCCATGTTTGCTATATTGTTTTTCCAGATTCAGCTAGATGGGCATAAAGAACAAGATATAAATGAGAAAAACAAAAGGCATGAGTATATGTGAATTCTATGTTATCTTATTCAACTTTTACATTATGAATCCAGAAAAAGACATAAAAAAACTACCCAAAGATTGATGTAAGATGGTGTATTAGCCTCCTAGGGTTATTTTTATCTTTTAGTTAATTTTATAATTTAGGTTTTAGATTTAGGAAATTTGTTTTTCAGGGATTTTGACTTAGTTAGGGATTTCGACTTGTTCCTTATTGACTCAAGATTCCTAATCTATAATGATTTCATTTTTCCTAAATTAGAATTAGGGATTAGACTATTCTAAAACCTTTTATTAGTTATTTGATAAATCTTGATTATTGATTGATTATTGAATTTTAGATAATTCATAGATTTTTTGCTTTTTCTCTTTTCTCCCTCTATTGATTTCTTGGATTTTTCTCTCTTGTGCAATAGTACAGAACTTAATTTCGCTCACTCACTTCATAATCCGGAAACACATAACCATCCTAAACAATTTTTTCATCGAATTCTTTGTTAACGTATATTGTACAGTAGTATATATTCATATATAGGCAATAGCTGTAGTTACTTTGTATAGATAGATACTAATTTAATCCGAGTGAATATAGGCTTTAACTAAGGAAATTTCTTTCTATTTAATGAGAAGAAATCCTACGTTGAGAGGCATTCAGACCATTTGACATGCTATTAGAGCCCTCATTTTAGGATTTCTCTTCAATTCCTTTAGGTATCATCTCGGTTGAGGGTTTTCTTAGTTTCTAGGTTACTCAATTGAGAGTGTTTTCAGTTTTGAGCTGCCAGAAATCTCAATCGACGTTCTGTCGGTATTTTCAGAGTAGCATATAGATCTTGGTTCCTAGTTTTGGAAGTTTTTGGGCTATTGGGAAGTTGAATACAGGTTAGGTCAGCAGGTTTTGTGGTGGATGATCAGTCCATTGGTAGGTTCTATGGTGTTTTCTGTGCTGTCGGCAAAATCTGGTGAAGGGAAAAGAATTGTTGGGCCATTTAGATGGGTTGTCTCAAGCTCCCACTGATTCAAACGAGCTTAGTCAATGGGAGAGCAAGGATGCTCGCATTATATATTGGTTGCTAAGTACTATTGAACCTCATAAGGTGAATAATCTTTGATCATTCACCACTGCTAAGGAGATGTGGGATTATCCTAGTTGAGTTTATTGTCAAGATAATATTGCCCGGCAGTTTCAATTAGAGTTAGAAATTGCTAACTACAGACAAGGTAATCTTTCTATTGAGCAATTCTATGTTGGATTTCTTAATCTGTGGAGTGAATATTCTAGGATAGTTTATTCTAAAGTTCCCAAGGAAGCCCTAGCAGCACTACAAGCTGTTCATGCTGAGAGCCAAAGAGATCAATTTATGATGACGCTAAGACCTGAATTTGAAACTGTGCGGACTGGTTTGATAAACCGTAATCTTGTTCCCTCCTTAAATGTGTGCTTGGGAAAATTATTACGTGAAGAGCAGCATCTTGCTGCTCAACTTGGCATAACTCAAGAAACTGTGACTACTGAGATGATTAGCATGACATATGGTGCTCAAGGGAAAGGTAAATCCAAGTCATAGATAGTGCTATAGTTGCAAGGAGTTTGGGCATTGATTAGTGGTAAAAATTGCTTATGATTAATGTTAGTTATACTAAATAAAGGCTTTTAATTTTTCAATTTTGAATTAATTAGTCAAATTTATCTTAAATATTTGATTAGGACTAATTGTTTATTTCTTCTTTAATTTACAACCTTTTAAAAGAAAACAAATGTTGGATAAAAAATATTAGTAAAGCAAACGACAACTTACGCATTTTAGAAGATTTAATTCAAGGGATTAACAGCTATATCACTTGGATGATGTCATGATTTTAATTCAAGGGATTAACGGCTAAATCACTTGGATGATGTCATGATTTTCTAGAAGGGTAAGGTGCAAGACTTGATATTTGGTTAGGACTAATTGCTTATTTTCTTCTTTAATTTACAGCATTTTATAAGAAAACAAATGTTGGATCAAACATTGGTCAAACAAATGACAACTCATGCATTTTAGAAGATTTAATTCAAGGATTAAGGGGTAAACCGCTTGGATGATGTCATGATCTTCTAGAAGGGTGAGGTGTCCCAACACTTGGGCCAACCAAAAGCAAGAAAGTGTCCCAACACTTGGACTAATGATAAGCACGAGAGTGTCCCAACACATGGACCAATAGGAATCAATATGATGTCATGCATCCTAGAAAGATAAGGTGTCTCAACACTTGCACCAATGAGAGCCAACGAAGGAGCCTATAAATTAAGAGCTTTTTTAATTGTTTAAGGGTTTTTATTTTTTTATTTTTTATTTTTGGTTTATTGCTTTGTAGTTTATGTTTTTAGTTTAAATTTAAATTCTTACACTTACCTTCTAATTCTTTTTAATTCAAGCATTTATTTTCTTAAAACTTTTATAATTTCTTTTTTAATTTAAGTTCTCTTTAATGTATCACTTTATTCTTCATGTCCATTCAATACCCATGAATCACCAAGGCTAAATCAATAAACTAGACTTGGATGATGGCTTAATTGGAGAATGATTTTCTTCTGAATGTATGCTTTATTGTTCATTCCTTTTCTCTTTTAGTTTTGATCAAAGATTCAAAGTCTTGAGCTCTTTTTATAAGGTTCATTATCTTGTTCATCAAGTTTGTAGTAAAATTAAAAGAGAGAATGAAAAGTTTTGATTTACAGATTCAAAGGATGTATTATTCAAGTGTTTTACTTTGCCTAGCACTATAACTTGGTCTTGCATTAACAAATTGACTGAAATCAAGATCCACGAAAGCTGGATCACAAGTCTAGGGTATTTCCCTTCCCTTTCTTTAATTGCTTTACCTGTCAATTTATCTTTATTAACTTCCAACAGTTAATTTTTGCATTTATACTTTCAGTTATTTAATTTCTGCACTTTATTTTTTATTATTTAATATATACACTTTAATTTTCTATTATTTAGTTTCTGCACTATAATTTTTTGTTATTTAATTTCTACACTTTAATTTTTTGTTATTTAATTTCTGCACTTTAATTTTCTGTTATTTAATTTCTACATTTTAATTTTCTGTTTTTTAATTTATGCACTTTAATTTTGCTATTTAATTTCCTGCATTTAAATTTCAGTTATTTCATTCAGTACTTTTTTATTTTTTGTCCTTTAATTTCAATTATTTAGTTTCGGTTCTACCAAAGCTAAGTATCATGCTATGTCATCAGCCTATTTGGATATTGTGTGGCTTCGGGGTTTGTTGGGCGAACTTGGTATTCATCAGCTTACTCCTACTCTGCTTCATGCTGATAAAACAAGTGCTATTCAGATTGCTGCCAATTCGGCATTTCATGAATGCATTAGACACTTGAAGTAAATTGTCATTCTATTCGTGAAGCACTTGATCAATGTGTGATTACACTTCCTCATATTTCCACCAAATTGCAAACGGCTGATGTGTTTACCAAGGCCTTATCCCATCATTGGCACCAGCTCATGGTTGGCAAATTGATGCTTTCTGGCCGACCAACATCAATTTGAGGGGTGGATGTTAACATATATTGTACAGCTGTATATATTCATAGATAGGCAATAGCTGTAGTTACTTTGTATAGATAGATACCGATTTGATCTCGAGTGATTATAGGCTGTAATTAAGGAAATTTCTTTCTATTTAATGAGAAGAAATCTTCCATTGAGAGACATTCTTACTATTAAAAAAAAAATCATAAAAAAACCTGAAAAAAAAAAAAAAAATCTTCAAGTTAGTCTAACCCAGCCACTCTTGTGGACAGTCACCAATTCAAATGCTGTCATGGAGAATATAAAACTGCCCCTCAAGGTTCTGCATGAAGTCACTTTAGTCCTCACTCCACCAAAATAATGACGTTACTTTTTCTTGATCAACTTGTCAGGAGTCATGATCTTTTTCAGCAAAGGAGAATTGGTGTAGGAGAAGCTATAAATATTTTAGGAATTTTGATTTGTAATAGAATTGAGATTATCTTCCTAATTCAACTAGGATCTCAATTAGATTATAATTTTATTCAGTAATAATTTGTTTCCTAGTTATTTTCCTAGTTTTTAGGTTTTTTGGCCACTATAAAAAAGGCCTTCATCATTATGCTATGTAGACTTGAAATATGAATTAATAAAGTCATTTCTCCTCCTAACTTTTTTTTTT
>JANKKB010028916.1:0-17976 GCA_026225775.1 Bursera palmeri | reverse complement strand
TATTAAATCATCGTCTAACTACATAAAGTCTCTCTCAATCACATATGAAGTTAGTTACACATGGCAAATATAAATAAAATAATAGAAAAGAGTACACCCATGAAGAATTTCATCAAGCTCTGGGTAGAGGGTCTCTAAGGTTGCTCTCTTCTCTGGAATGAATAATCTGATAACTCAATCTTGCTCCCTGTGCAGACTGACGGTTGAAAAGAATCAGGTTCCCTTTTATATGAAACCCTAATTCCACTTAAAAGAGGGATAAACCCGTCCTTTGCCCTAAAATTAATTAAGTTCGCTAACATGAAATCGGGGTAGCGTCGAGGCTCTCAGCTATCTGGAAAAAACACGCGAAACATCATCGCTCGAGTGCCACAGCGCTCGCTGTCCATCGCCGCAGCGGTGAGCTCTCTGGAATTTGCCTTGAATTGAAGTCGCACGAGCGCCTCAGCGCTCTCCTACACTACCTCGACGGTTGATTTTCTTCTAAGCGCTGCAGCGATCGCTATTCAGCGTCGCAGCTCTCAGCCGCTGACTTGCCATGAACTAATTTCTTCTGTTTTTCTCTGTTTTTGACTTTGTTTACGCGATTTCTAGAAATTCTCTTATTTTCTGCAATATCAACATAAATCCCATTAAAAGACCTCAAGAACATGCAAATTGTCAAGCAAAGCGGTATAAACATACATCATAAAATGAACCTATCACTCTACTAGTGTGTGCGTCTCTTTATTTGAACTGTCAATATCCCTTCCATTCTCAAGGTAATGGCACTTACATTCTCCCTCCAGTTGAGAACTGTTTGAGATGATAATTTATTACAATTCTGGGCTTATAATCGGCTAACTGATGTTGCCAATTGTCCTATTTGAGTCTCTAAGTTCCTGATGCTAGCTTGGTTGCTTGTTGATGAAATTGCAAAGTGTTAGTCGTAAGAGATTTAACAATGTCTTCCAAAGATGTACCTGAATTTGAAGTTTGGTCAGGTTGTTGTTTATGAGGGAATGGTTGCCTATATTGCTGCTACTAATAACCTTGATGATTTGAAGGTGCAGTTTGCTGTACTTGCTAATTTGCATAGCTGAAATTGGGATGGTTCCTCCATCCTGGGTTGTATGTGTTAGAGTGCAGATTGTACTTCCTTTGAATTGGTCCAGGGAAACTACCCGCTACAATGACTTGCTCATTAGGGTCCTCTTGAAGGGTTGGACACATGTTAGTTGGGTGCCCTTGTATTGAACAAATCCCACAAGCCTTGACCTGTTGCACATTACCTACAATAATTTGATGAACAAGAGAAGTTAAGTTAGTAATCTTTTGCTCAAGAGTAGATACATTCACCTCACTTACACGTCTTGGCTGATAATTAGGCCTGGTGTTGAATTGTTGAGAGTTGGCTGCCATGTTTACTATCAAACTCTATGCGGCTGTAGGTGTTTTATCAACTAGAGCTCCTCCAATAGCTGCATCTATCGTATTCTTCTTATTGGTAGAAGACCTTCATAGAAATATAGGATCAGTAGATGGTCACTAATCTGATGATGAGGACAGCTGGCACATAGTTTCTTGAATCGCTCCCAGTATTCATGTAGTGTCTCTCCATTATGCTGCTTGATACCACTAATATCCTTTCGGATGGTGGCTGCTCTTGAGGCCGAAAAGTACTTCTCTAGGAATAGTCTCTTGATCTAACTCCAGGTGGTAATGCTTCTAGGGGGTAGATAGTACAGCCAATCCTTAGCTGTATCCTTCAGTGAAAACGGGAAGGCTCTTAGTTTGATTTGCTCTTCTGTTACCCTTGTGGGTTTCATACTTGTGCAAACCACATGAAGCTCCGTCAGATGTTTGTGAGGATCTTCATCTACAAGACCATGAAAAGTTGCTAAGAGATGATTCAAACCAAACTTTAATTCAAATGTTGTGGCTGCATCTAAAGTAGGAAAAGTTATACAGAGGAGGTGTTGATTTAAATCTGAAGCTATTAACTCCTTCATTGTTTTCTCCCTATTAGTTAAAGCTACCATCTCTTCTCTTTCTAACTCTGATTCACTAGACTCTGAAGATGAAATTTCTGAATCTAGTATTCAAGGCTCTAGTTGAATAGGTCCTTTTGATCTGAGGTTGTATCGTGTGTTTATTGTCTGTTTGGGCATTCAGCAAAAGCTTGAAATTAAAATAAAATAAAATAAACAAAAATTAAATTAAAACTAATAATTTAGAAAAACAACTTAAGTAAACATAAATCTAAAATCATAAGTGTTGCCAATCCCTAGAAACGGCACCAAAATTTGGTGTGACCAAAACGATCATCTAAAAGTAAAGTCCTTACTTATCTCCTAAATATATTTATAGATATAGTGTAAGCAAGGGTCGAACCCATAGAGACTGGATATGATTATCAGATTAAAAATTAAATTGTAAATCCTAAAATCTAAGTCTTTCAAAAGTAAAGGGGATTTATAACCAACTAAAAATTAGTTTAAACTAAGAATGCAATTAAAATTAGATGTAATAAAATAATGAGATCAAGGTGATTGAAAGAATATTTTGTTTTGCCAGACTCATTAACTTAATTGATTTTGTTACTATGATATTATTTATGTAATTTATAAGAACACTGGCCTGATGCATTCCATATCTATTGTAATGCATCTACCTATCCTTCCGAGTTAATTAAAAGAACTCTTATTAATTAAACCTATCTATTGAATAACCTAGAAGAAAGCTTAACTAGATTGAATTTAACAAACGCAAAGTGCATAGAAGGTATAACTGAACCAAGCAAGATCTTTCAAGTGTGAACCTTTAACTTGAGACTATAAATTACTTTGCAGTTAACACTACAAATTTTTACCAATACCTAGAATTTCCAACGTTTGCCTATTAGGTTTCTAGATTAACTATTGTTGGGAAATGAGTTGTTGCCTAATCTTGTGTCAAAGGTTGTGTAAAAAGAAATGTAAAGTTTCATTTATCGAGTTGTAATAGTTAGGCTGATTTTCGTGTCATGTTGTGTCATGTGGATTATAAAAGTGTGCCTCTGTCGATCTTGGCCATGTGTTGATCAATCAAGATGAAGTCAGAGAGTTTGTTAGAAATTCGCTCTCGGGTTGATTAATCAATTCCATGAAGTCAGAGAGTTCATTGGAAGTTTGCTCTCGGGTTAATTAATCAATTCCATGAAGTCAGAGAGTTCGTTGGAAATTTGCTCTTGGGTTAATTAAACAATTCCATGAAGTAAAAGAGTTCGTTTGAAATTTGCTCTCGGGTTGTTTAATCAAATCCAATCCAAAGAGTTCAGTAGAAATTACAGTCTGTGCCACTAGGTAACCTTGTTCACCCAGTGTCTAGACAATTACGTGGCAGTATTCAGACCCTATATAAATATGTTTTTCTAGATGAAGAATCCATGCATTAATGCGATTGAGGGTATGGTCCTTGGCTGTAGTTTGTGCTGAGGTGTTGAAGCAGTCTTTGTGAGAAGAAATTCAGAGGGAAGAGCTGGATTAGAGGTGTCCGAAGGTAGTATTTTGGTCTGTACATTGTTGGTCTAAGTTGCAAAGGTTTTGCACAGGAACAAACCATCATTTGTAATCTATTCTTCTTATAGTTGATTGATTCATGGTGGCGACCTATAGCCTGGAGAGTTATTTCTCCTGCTAAGGTTTCTCTTCGTCAACAAATCCTTTGTGTTGATGTTTTTATTATTATGCTATTTTTATATTTTGATGAATATGATGACAGGTTGCTGGAAACCTATCTTATGAGATTGAATATTTATTTTATGGAATAGATAGGTTTTCATGATTGTACAGGAAGCTGCAGTTATAGTTTTGTTTGATTGATTTTGTTGAATGAATGATAAGGTTGTTTACTGCTGATTTTGTCCTTAACTCACTTGTTTAACTGAAACGTGTTTCTGCTAACAAGAAATTTTTTTTAATCCGTATTAAACACCTATTGNCCCCCCCCCCCCCCCCCCTCTAAGTATGTTTGGGTCTAAACTTGATTTCTCAACTATGAATTTCCTGATCTGATCTCTTAGTTACCCACCTAATCAACCAAACAAGTAATTATGAAATAAATACAGTAATTCATATTCATCATTTAAATCAAATACTCAATCGAAATGTAAAATTATATTCATTAAATCATTATCTAACTACACAAAATATCTCTCAATCACATAGAGAAATAGTTACTCATGGCAAAAGTAAACAAAACAATAATCAAAATAGATACCATCAAGAACTCCATCAATGCTATGGGAAGGTGATCTCCAATCTTGGCTTTACTCTCTAAAGTTACTCTGAATCCCTTTTGACGGCTCTTCTTTCTAATCTTTGAAAAGCTCTTTAAATATGAAGCCCTAGGTTAAGCTAAAAATAGAGGACAAACTTGCCCTTTCCCTAAAAAATAACAAGGTCGACTTAGAAATATCAGGGCAGCACTACAGCATCAAGAAAATAGTGCTGCAGCGCTCAGTCTCTGACTTAATACATAGAAATTAATCTGGAATGATGCCGTCGCACTCAAAGTGTCCGCCGCAGTGCTCAGCCTCTGGAATTTGCTTCTTTTGAACTCACAAAACCGCCACAGCACTGAAGACTTCCGTCTACAGTGCCTAGCTACTGGAATTGGCGTCGTAGTGACAGCATATGGGCACCACAACACTCAGGCATTGCCTTCAACTTTTTTGCCTTGTTTTGCTTTTCTCTGTTTTTGACTTAAATTACGCAATATTTGGGAAATCTCTTATTTTCTAAAATACTAATATAAATCCCATTAGAAAGCCTTAAGAACGCATCAATTGTCAAGCATAAAGGTATTAAATCACATGACAAAATCAACCTATCACTTTTATCTCTTATGTATCAGCATATATAAAGGCTATGTGTTTTGACTAATAACAGTGTGCAGAACTTCTTTCCTCTCTGATTTATTTTATTTTGTTTCTTATGCTTTTCTTTTTTCTTTATTTTTGACAGTGGTATCTGTCACGACCCGAAATCCGTGATACAGGAACCCCAAGGGTGACTATGTAAATAAATAAAATAAAAGTAAATCAAACGTTTTAATCAAAAACATTTACACTGAAAATACGGGTTACAAAATTTTTCTTTAAATAATAAATAGAAACAACTCACTCTGACTACCCAAACATACCCATGACTGTCCGAGATCCTCTACGTGAGTTCCAGACCATCTCCGCTAGACTCCTAACCTTGAGTACCTGTGGAGGAAGGGATGAGCAATATAGTCCAGTAGGAATTCCTAACACTATACAATTCTATAATATTTTACATACATGCATGCATCACACAATCACACACATTTATACCTAGTCATATTCTACCTATCGTACACACTAATAACAATATCATACGTTTCCCGCTCTCAATCGCCATAATCGCCAAACATGCGACACGTCTACTTGAGTTCCGCACTAACTTCGGATACTCCAAAATCAACATGAGGTCCACTCGTATAATGAACACACCCGTCAAACCTAAAGTATACGTTCATCATTGTACACCCATATACCGATACCTACTCCATACTACAAACTCCCTACTATACATCTATAGTCCGTACTGAGCCCACCTCAGTCACACCACCAAATCTGTATATATCATCCAGTCCTAAGACCGTTCAATGACTACCACTAGCCCGTACAGTCTCACTAACGTATGGTCCACTTATCCTATGATATATATTCACATACCATCCATGTCCCATAAGTCCCATTACTTACGAGCATGTTCTCAGACATCCCTCGTGTCTCATCCATCCCACAATACACGAGTACCATATTCCAGTGACATGTACATCTCATAACACATGTACACCCATGTACCATGTCTCATATTCCATATATCCAATCCTCTCACCACCCATCTCATTCGTTCCGTAATCTATGGACATACGCGTATCACCTGCGTATCATCCATTCCATATCATACCGGCACTTACGTATTTCTAAATTCTAGTCGTAACCTCCCGTATGGTCATACGTGATATCCCTCATCCTTAATCCTTTTCACATACACCATCCGACGAGGCAATCATATGCGTCCGCCCAATTTCCCACCTTACCGAGTATTTTCGTAAAACTACATACGCGTCCGTAACGTCTCAATCTAACTAATCATCTAATGTACCTATTCGTTCATGACACACAGTCTCTATTCCCTAAGCCACAACAATAAAGTAAGTCTACGTGCACACCAAAACATAATAGAACAGTACAGTTAGGAACCTCTACCTCGATATCCGAACCATAACTCCTGAACCTCATTCTCTCTCTATTCCTCATCCATATCGTAAATCCATACGTTTCGGTGATTCTGAATGAGTCCTCAGAGTCACAGAGTCCAATCATGCAAAACCGGGAACTGGAGATTATACGGATATTTTACACATCGGGGGTGTTATTGTAAATCCATAAATTATACATAAACAATCAAGCGGGGGTGATATTGCTAACCTGACAATCCTTGGGGTCCTTACACATCACACGTGGTAGGGGGTGAACTGCCAACATTAAAAACAGAAGGGTGGTGCCATGGGGGTGTAACTGCCAAGTCAACACAGTGAGAGGGCCGACATAGTTTGCCACCTCAACCGTGTTTCATGGTTTGTCACGAAAAAATACGATCGGTGATTGGGAACGGTGAACGGAAGGTGCCACCGTGATCATCTCGGCAAGGGGGACTTGTGCCGACCATCTCGCGACAGCAACCGGCGGTGGGAGGTGGCAGATTGATGAACAGAAGGCGGAGACTGTCGGGGCTCGCTGTCGGTGATTTAGGCCTCAGACGGTCGATCGGAGACCACTTCCAGACTCCTCACGCCGAGACGAAGCCGTCGCCACCGGTGTCAGGGGCTGATGACGCCAGAATTGGTCGGTGACTGTTGACGTAGGTGGACTGTCCCGGTCCGATCTACAGTGTTTCTGACACTGGAGGGGGAAACGGCCACCACCATCTAGCTCAAACGACCGAGACGATTCCATCGCCACCGGTCGTGGGGGCTAACTTACTGGGAATGTAAAACGTCATTGAAGATGGCAGTGAGCGTACCTTCTTCGGTGAATGGGGGTGTCTTTGTAGTTTTCTATAATTGTTAGCCTTTTTACAGTTTATATAGATTTTGGGTTCGAGGGGTTTTCTATAATTTTTCAAACCTTTCCAAATTTCATGAAATCATCCCGAAACCCCAGAATCTTAATATAAACTCATTTTCATCTATATTCCACTCATGTGCCCCTCAAAATCCATAAAACGGACACTAAAGATGAAAAATCCATGAACCTATGAAAATTATATTTTAGTCCCCTTTTTCGGAAACTCCCAAAAACCTATAAATACTCATATACACGATGTCATCATGTCTGTGTCATCCCGTATACGTCACAATTACGTCATATTATGGTTCTAAACTTTGAAATCTCTCACTAACACCCCTGAATCACTGTTTCCAAAAATCCGGGTTACCTCAGTATCAAAGCCTTAACACTTAAGAAAATAATGAAACACCTAAGGTCAGAACAACAAGTGAAACCCGTGAGGTCAAAGAGCCAAAAAAAAAAAAAGGTAAGTAGCAACTTTAATTAACATGGTGTCAAACACCAATTTTGTACAAGTGGCAATCCCACGTTTCGATCGTCACTACAACCATTAGAGCATGCTCATGGAGAATTTTCTACTGTCTAAAGAGGATTGGCAAATTATTGAATTAGAAATTGGAGAGCCAACAGAAGGCGAAGTCTTGACGAATGCCCAAAAAGTAGATTTAGAAACAAGAAAGCTCAAAGATTTGAAGGTCAAAAATTATCTCTTTTAGGCAATTGATCGTACCATATTGGAAACAATTCTTTGCAAAGAAACTTCCACGGATATTTGGGATTCTATGAAGAAGAAATATTAAGGCTCTGCCAAAGTGAAGCGTTCACAGCTTCAAGCCTTGAGAAAAGATTCTGAGACACTGCAAATGAAGGATGGGAAATCTATCACTAGCTATTGTTCAAGAACTATGGAGATAAGCGACAAAATGAATTTTCATGGCGAGAAGATGGAAGATGTCACCATTGTGCAGAAAATATTGCTTTCCCTGACACCAAAGTTCGATTATACCATATGTTCAATTAAAGAATCAAAGGACATAGATTCACTTTCTCTTGATGAACTACAAAGCTCTCTATCGGTCCACGAACAAAAGATGAACTGAAGTTCAACTCTGGAAGAGCAAGCTTTGAAGGCTTCTACCTTTACTCATTCTTCAAATTCTAGAGGAAGGGTAGAGGTAAAGGTAGAGGAAGAAGAGATCGAAGTAATAGAGATGGCATCAGGCACATCAAAGCCAATGATGACCAATTTCAAAATAATGGGAGAGGAAGGGATCAACAATTTGACAAATCCAAGGTAGAGTGTTACAAATGTCATAAATTTGGTCATTATAGCTTTGAATGTTATACTAGGCTGCTTAATGACAAGGGAGAGAAGTCAAATTTTATTGAAAAGAAGGAAGAAGAAACTTTATTAATGGCAGTTCAAGGTGATAAAGAACCTGAGTCAGATATTTGGTATGTGGATACCAGTTGCAGAAACCATACGAGTGGAAGTAAGTCTTCTTTTTCTTATTTAAATGAAGACTTTCATTCAAAAGTAAGCTTTGGTGATTGCTCTACTTTGGATGTAATGGGAAAAAGGTGATATTAAGATAAAAACCAAGAATGGTTTCATTGAAACAATTTCTAATATGCTTTATCTTCCTAACATGAAAAGCAATTTATTGACTGCTGGTCAATTGCAAGAAAAGGGTTATATTATCACCATTCAGAAGGGTGATTGTGAAATTTATGACCCGACTAAAGGAGCCATTGCTGTTGTGCAAATGAGTTCAAACAAGTTGTTTTCGTTGAAGATTAAGTGTGTTCAATCTTGTTTAATGGCTGAAGTAAAAGATTCTTCATGGCTATGGCATTTTCATTATGGTCACTTGAGCTTTGGTGGATTGAAGACCCTCCAACAGAAAAATATGGTGATAGATGTTCCTCAAATTTCTATTCCTTCCCAAGTTTGTGAAGAATGTATTGTAAGCAAACAACATCATTGTCAATTCCCTCAAGGACAGTCATGAAGAGCAAAAACAGTCCTGGAGTTGGTACATTCTGACATTTGTGGGTCGATAACACCAACTTCTAATGGGGGTAAAAAATATTTAATAATTTTATTGATGATTATTCTCGTAAAACTTGGGTTTATTTTTTACAAGAAAAATCAAAAGCTTTTATTACATTTAAAAGCTTCAAGGCTCGTGTAGAAAATGAAACAGGAAAGACCATAAAGACCCTCCGAACTGATCGTGGTGGTGAATATCATTCAAAAGAATTTGAAGCTTTTTGTGAAGATCATGGCATTTGAAGAGAACTCATAACCGCTTATACACCACAAGAAAATGGTGTATCGGAGAGGAAAAAGAGGACAATCCTCAATATGGTGAGAAGCTTACTAGTAAAAGGGAGAATTCTAAAGACTTTTTGGCTGGAAGCAGTTAATTGGACCATTCACATCTTGAATAGATGCCCTACATTTGCTATTCAAAGCATGACACCAAAGGAGGCTTGGAGTGGGCGAAGACCTGTTGTAGATCATTTCAGAATTTTTGGTTGCATTGCCTATGCACATATCTCAAATGAGAAAAGGAAGAAGCTTGATGACAAAGGAGGAAAGTGTGTATTTGTCGGTGTTAGTGAAGCATTCAAAGCATATAAATTGTTTAATCCATTGACAAAGAAGATTGTAACCAGCAGAGATGTTATTTTTTAAGAAGAAAGCACTTGGAACTGGAATAGGCAGCAGCATACTCAAGTTCTTTGTGATATTAACATTGAAGAAGCAACTCATGTGCTCAAAATTCATCAAATCCTACTTCAACAGCAACTGATATTTTCCCAACAAAAGAAGAAATTACTAATGCAATAGCTCAATCTCTTCTTCATGTTTGGAAAAAGCCCGCATGGATAGAAGACTATGAGGTAACAGGAACTGATAAAACTAAAGATGCAATCATTCACTTTGCTTTATTTTCAGATTGTGACCCTACAACTTTTGAAAGTGTTGTCAAAGAAACAAAATGGCGGAAGGAAATGGATTGAGAAATTGAGGCCACTGAAAGAAATGACACTTGGGAGCTAACTGATCTTCCTAAAGGGCACAAAACCATTGGTGTGAAATGGGTCTTCAAAACAAAATTAAAAGAAAATGGTGAAGTTTATAAGTATAAAGCGTGATTGGCGGCTAAGGGATATAAGTAGGAATATGGAATTGACTATATAGAAGTTTTTGCTCTAGTTGCAAGACATGACACAATCGGATTGGTAATTGCATTGGCAGCAAAGAATTCTTGGCCTATATTCTAGCTGGATGTGAAATCAACATTCTTGTATGGAAACTTGGAGGAATAGGTATTTGTGGAACAACCCCTTGGTTATGTTAAGATCGGAAATGAGCATAAAGTGCACAAATTAAAAAAGGCTCTTTATGGACTAAAAAAAGCCCCATAGGCTTGGTATAGTCGCATTGAGGCTTATTTTATGAAAACATATTTCATGAAATGTCCTTATGAACACACACTTTTTGTTAAAAAATTAGAGATAAAGGGAAAATGCTCATTGTTTGCTTATATGTAGATGATCTTATATTTACTGGAAATGATTCTATCATGTTTGACGAATTCAAAAAGTCTATGATGGAAATTTGAGATGTTTGACCTTGGTAGGATGCATTACTTTGATGGTATAGAAGTAGTCCAGACTGTTAGTGGGATTTTTATTTCTTAAAAGAAATACGTGGGAGAAATTTTACACAGGTTTAGGATGAAGGATTGCAATCCTGTAAAAACTTTGACTGACTTTGGCTTAAAGCTAACCAAAGATCATGAAGGGAAGAAGTTAGACAACACACTTTACAAGCAAATTGTAGGTAGTTTGATGTACTTAACTGCAACAAGACCAAACATAATGTAGCTTGTGCTTGTCAAGTTATCTCGTTGAGGAGAATTCTTGAAGAACTATAGTTCAAGCAAGCTGGAGCTACTACCATTTTTTGTGACAATACTTAGCAATCAAACTCTCCAAAAATCCTGTGCTACATGGAAGAAGTAAACACATTGACGTGAAATATTACTTTTTAAGAGATCTCAACAATTATGGAACAATTGATGTGAAGTATTGTCGAAGTGATAATCAATTGGCTGATATATTTAGAAAACCTCTCACATTTCTTTCCTTCCTAACTTGAGGAGGTTGCTGGGTGTTTGTACCTTGGAAAGTTCTGATTGAACGCAGAGCTGCACATATAAACTGAAGCTTTAAAGTTTTTTTCAGTTTAAGGGAGGGATTGTTGAATAAATTAGTTGTTAGAATTTTGGTAATTTTTTCCTAGTCTTTGGGTACTGTATAAGTAGCTGTGTTTACTTAGTCTATAGGAGTTTGTTTTTGCACCTAAGGTAGTTCCTATCTTTTTGTTTTTATCTCTTGTGTATCAGCATATATAAAGGCTATGTGTTTTGACTAATAACAGCTTGCTGAACTTCTTTCCTCTCTGATTTATTTTGTTTTGTCTTTTCTGCTTTTCTGCTTTTCTTCTCTCTTTATTTTTGAGAATAATCATGTAAAAAATCTCTATTTTATATAACTTCTTTAATGTATAAACATGGATATAAACCTAAAATCATATTAAAAAACGATTTTGACTAATTTAAAATGCTATAAAATTTTTACTCTCGCAGCATATGCGTCAATTTGTGTTTATATGAACTTTATAAATTTTTAAAATTTCTAAATTACATATTAATTTTTAAAAAATTGGAGAAGTAAGATTGTTCAATTCTTAGACGAAGTACATTAAACATTTTTTTATTTATGCATGTGTGGCGTAATTAGAAACTTTTCTCCGATAGGCTAAAATTTTCTACTAATACTTAGGTGTGAGTAAAATTTAGTCAATTTGGATGGTGTGAGTAAATTTTATTATTAAATATGCATATATAGTAAGATGGTACTGCGAAATATATAATTTATTTCTAAATTTGCCTACATTATATGTTATAACTTCTTTATATATGGTACTAAAATATTATAAGATATTTCTTACATTTAAATTTATTATTTAAGAAAAAAAGTCAGTCAGACTGTATGTAGTCTAGGTTAACACATGTTGAATTAAGGTTGATTGATGTTATAATATATTTCTGAAATCTTAGAGAATAAATATATTTAAAAAAAAAATCTCAAGGATTATTTTGTTATTGTCCCTAATAAAATTATAATAAATTATTTTTTTAGAAATTTTTGGTGTCTGACGAATTATTTGCAATCTGGCATGTTCGACCCACTAAAATTTCTTTAGTTGGGAGAGAATATTACCACGTAAAAGTGGCAGTTTGTGGTGGGGTATCTGAGCACCCACTCGCCTACTTATTTCGTCGTGTAAGTTTAGGTTTACGATTCTTGAGTACGACAGGGGGTCATTGTCATTTAAGAGAAATTTCCCATGACGTACGTGGAATTTTTATGTCAAGCCTTTTTTTTTTTTTTTGGGGTACCGAAGTCATCTATTGTAAGCATAATTGGGTTAGCCATTGGTTTAATGAAAAACTTTAATTATATCAACATTATTAATATCAATAAGACTGAAATAAATTAAAGATTTTGGCCAAAAAGGAAAATCTAATGTTGTATGTACATCTCTTCAATGAAAAAGTTTTCGAATCTATAAAAATACTATTAATACTTCAATAAGACTGAAATCAACATTATTAAACATTTTACATTTCATTAATTACATCTGTTCTAATTTAAATTCTAGCTTAATACTAATTTACCATATTTTTATTACAATCTAATGATAATGAAGTTACTGAATTACCATAAAAATTAATTGTCTTTTAATTATTCTCTTACAACATTAGATTGCAACAAGTGATTAGTCGTTAATATGTACCAAGTTAAAAATTTAAGAAACAATTGTCTGGCGCTATTATTAAATTGGATATATTCTGATCAATACTTATTGTTGGATATGAACTTTTAATAACTCAAACCAAGGCTAATTAACAAAAGATCCAAGGCAAACAAACACAAGAAGCTCACTACTTCCATCAAGTGAGGGCCAAGCAACTACGACACTATAAATTCCAATTCTAAGGGAAGTTGGCAGTATAACCTGAAAACTCAGTCATTTAGCTCATTTTCTAGCTCATTCTTACCCATATAGTTATTGAATTAAGCATAGGACAATGTCACTAACACCACTAACGAAGATAGTTTTTCATAATTGCAAAAAAGCAGGACCGGACCAGTTTATTGATCCATTTCATCAGTATTTTTGGGTTACCAAGTTTATGCACAAACACTTACCGTACAAATAGATTTTCCTTCATTTTTTAAGCTACCATATTTCAAAGTTCATATTTTGAATGGTCGTTTGAAGTGCTAATTACTTGCATGTTATCTTCACTTGCATGACCCTTGTAATTTCAAAGTCGTCGGTACAAACAATAAAGGACGATAATAGTCTCAAATACTGTACCATAATAACAAACCCCAGCCTCTATATAACTATCCCATATGCAGGACTTCTCTCTAATACAATTCTTGTAATTGCTACCAATCGGTGTATCAAATGCACATAGAAAGTAGTTATCTAATATTCTTGTATTCAGTCATGGAAATCTTCACAAAAAAAGTGTCACAAACTGATATTACAGGGAGATTGCAGGTACCAGTTCAGGCTCTGAAGCATTTTACTTTTCCTGAAGGATGTAACTATGTGGATTTGCTGGTTATGGACTCGAACGGCAAGAGGTGGATATTTCGTTGCTATAAACGGTGGGAAGGCCACCCGAAACCTGTCTTGAGTACTATCGGTTGGAGTGAATTCGTTGAAACCAAAAATCTTGAAGTTGATGACAAGATCATCTTTCATAAGTTGGAGAATGAAGCTGCTGGAGTGCCATTCAGAATTGAGGTGAAGCGACTGACTTCTATCAAATTATTCAACCAGTATATTCATGACTGGGTTGATGTGGAGTAAGTGCATCAAGCATCAAGGTGTTTTCCTTTTGAGTGTTGTTTTGAGGTAATTTAGTGGGAAAATGCTAAATATTTTATAGAGTATTTCAATTTTTTCATCATAAGTGATGCCTTATCCTATGTAATATTGATATATATATCACATAGGGTAAAACATCACTTATCTTAAGATACTATTTGGAATATGTAACACTACTTATTATCATTCGAAGTCCTTAATTTATGTTTCCCAGTAAAAGGTCTCTTGGAGCTTCAGAAGCTGTGGTCTCTTCGATTTTAAGTGTGCTTTCTCTTGCTTAAATCAATTTCATCAAGTAGTACTCTAAATGACGCCTACTCCGATAAATTAAGAAAAAAAAAATACACATTATGATTTATTGATATTTGATTTAATAGATTCATCATCAGCTTAATAAGGTGGCTTCGTGAGTATGTCTAACATAAATTTAATTTTTTGACGTAATAAATCTCATCATATGCATTTCTTTTTTGAACTGAGTTAATTGTAAATAGATCAATAAGCCTCTTCTTGTTTAAGTTCTTTATGAGCTTTTAAGTATTGCAAGATAAAGTAGAGAAAAATAATAATTAAATTTAATTCAACAAATATAAAAATAATTCAGATAAATAATTGTCATGTATCAAATCTTATCTAACGCTTTTCCTTTTTGGAAAACTTGGTACCACGCTACCTACCACATCACCTTATTTTCAGGAAGTTGCTTTCGATAAGGGACAAAGAAGCACCCGTGCATGCATGGATGGAATATCGGGAACAAATTTATTTTTCATGCTTTATTAGGTTAGTTTCTTTTAATTTCTAAACTATATATCGCCGGCCACCGCACCAAGGCATGCCGCGGACTATATCGCCAACACCACCACCACCTCCGCACATGTGGACCATGCATGCCCTCTTAAACCCAAATTTGTATCTTCTCAAAGCCATCCAAAACCACTTGCCAGGTTAAGTGCTGTGCAACAAATAATAATAAAACCTACTGATGGTTATCATTATAAGATAATATATAATGTAATGAACAATTTATTTTATATTATTAATATAAAATAGTATATAGTATGTTTTTATTCTAATCCAAACATTGGAACTGCACAATAGCATAGCTGGCATTGCCATGCGAAATTATGTTGAGACTTCAGATAAAGGGCGAATTTTTCAAAATAACCAAATTTGAGGGGGGACTTTGAAAAATAATCGACCTCTTAGATTTTCTTTGATTTATTTAACCAAACTCAAGTAAATAACAATTATACTTCAATAAATCAAAATGACTATCAGACAAGTTAAAATGAAGGTCCAACAAGTCAAATAACGATATGGCGAGTTTAAATGACGATCAGATGAGTCAAAATGACAGTTTAGCCAATCAAAATGATAGTTCGATCAAAATGATAGTTCGGTAAGTTAAATGATGATCCAACGAGTAAAATGATGGTCTGATAAGTCAAAATGACAGTCTGGTGACTAAAATAATTGCCTGACGAGCTAAGATAACTATCTAGTGAGCTAAAATGATGGTTGAACGAGCCAAAATAACTATCCAGTGAGTCAAAATAACTGTCCGGTGAGTCAAAATGACTGCTCAACGAATCAAAATAACTATCTAGTGAGTTAAAATAATTGTCTGATAAGTCAAAATGACTGTCTGACAAGCCAAAATAACTATCTATTGAGCCAAAATGACTATCCGACGAGCCGAAATGATGGTCCGACAAATTTTTTAGTGACTGTCCGATTGGAAAGTCTTAGAGTGGGGAAGATGTATTTATATATTATAGATGGAGGGGTATAATGGTCATAAAACTAGAAATGTATAGAAAAATTGAAGAAAATAAGGATCATAGTTTTTCTTCAAAGACCCCCTTCAAATGGGTTATTTTGACAAATTTCTCTCATATAAATAATAATTTATTTTATATTATTAATATAAAATAGTACATAGTATGTTTTTATTCTAATCCAAATTTTGGAACCGCACAATAGCATAGCTAGCTAGAATTGTCATGCGAAATTATGTTGAGACTTCAGATAAATGATAATATGAGAAAAGAGGTTCATTACGTAAAAAAAGGGTTCATGTTATTTTGAATATTTTTATTATGAGACAGGTAAAAAGGAGAAACCGAATGCATCAGTCATTACGTAATACGTTCATGTTATTATAGTAATATGGTTTTAACTATATGACAAAGAGGGTTCCGACTGAGATGCCGAACATATCACATATTACTTAACATTGTGAAAAAGATTATGTAATACTTTCATGTTATTATATAGCATGAACGTATGGTATCGAGTGTTAATTATGGATAATATTGGATATAACGTTTTGGATTGTATTAATATTTTTAGATTGGATTGTATTGGATGGAATGAGGTAGAATTGGATAACATATAATATTATATTGTGTTCGGTAACATCGGATTAGACAAGATTGTACATAATAATTTTTTTGAAATTAATTGTTTTATATAAGATTTAATTTAATTATTTTAAATAAAATTTTATTAAACTATTTTAATGAGTTTTAGTTGGTTTGTAGCTCTTAGACTGCATAAACCCAAGGAGAAGCATAAGACAAATCACGCCTAATAATCCAAGGCTTTTTCTAAAAAAAAACCAAGCGTGGGTCAACAAACAGACCATAAACTTTGTTGTCACTTATCAAAAATAAACATATTCTATTATTCTTGTTTTCTGTCATATTATGAAATTCAAATTTTAAAGTTTAATGTTACCATTTTGTACAGTAAAGCCTATTCCAATTAGTTACTTTGTTGAAAATAGCTCCTGTCTTCTAAGTGGTTAAAGGTTTCCGAAGAAAATCCTAAAAGAAGAATTGATTGAGATCCTTCACAAATCAAATCACAAAAATCTTTTATATATAAAAACAAAAACAAAAAAATCAGAGAGGAGAGAAACACAGAGATGATTGGCTTTTTTTTTCACAATTATTTTTTATAAGATTTAATTTTAAGAAATAATTATAATAGCAACAACATTGTTAAGAGTCCCACATCAAATGGTTAAAGCAAGGTTTCGAATTATAAAAAAAAGGTTACTCCACCCAATATGTTAGCGTTTTGATGTAGCCTCTTCAAATCTTATCGGAGCCAGTTATGAACATCAAAATGTGATGCATCTTCGTTGTCGCATGAGGGGTTGAAGGAGCCTCATTCAATAGGGGTATTATTGAACTCCACATTGAATGGTTAAATGGAATTTTTGAATTTATAAAGAGATTTATATACTCTACCCACTAGATTAACCTTTTGGATTGGACACTTTAAGCCTTCATAAAGATGATAACTTTTATTAAATTAAAATTATTAATGGAAAAGAGTTTTGTAATCAGTTGTAAAACTTATCATTCTCCTATAATATTGAAACAAACCTAAAGGCTTGTCATAATCTCCCAACATCTAATATTGATACACATAAAAACGTTTTTAAGAATCTTTGACAACCCATATATTTTGTTAAAATGAGAATTTATATACAAGTAGGTAGATATTCATTCATAAAAGTAAAAATAAAAATAAAAAGGGAGGATCTCATTTAATCCTCAATTCGAATAGATGTATATCCACATAGAAAAATATTAGTTGTCTTTGTAGTTGTGGAAGACATGTTGCGCAAATATCAAGAAGATAAAAGAAGTTAATGTCTCAATTATATGGACAGATAGAAACTCAAAAGAGATGTTGACACTAACTGAAATTTTCAATGACCACACCGCCCACTGCATTAGTCCAACCGACCAAGGTGTCAAAATCACCATTTTCTAAACGAACTGACAGCGCGCGTCTCTCTGATGTTTCTACGTATGGTTGCTTCTCTAAGGAGGTTCAATTAATT
>JANKKB010028915.1:0-17976 GCA_026225775.1 Bursera palmeri | reverse complement strand
ATAATCGAATCAAAACCCGACATGATCAACATACCTGCCGGCCGGCACCTTTAGTTATCGAGGATATGGCACAATTTGAGAACGTTGAATGTTATATATTTTATAATGGATAATATCAAAATTGGTTAATGCTGATATGGCATTCCACGTTAAAGTTTATGTTAGCTAGGTGTTATAAAAAAAATACAATATTATAGTAACACATTATTCCTTATCCAATATCATCGATCATCTTTCTTCCCACGCATGATCATGGGACTTTAGCATATAATTCAAGATTTGTTGGTTAAAGTTTCCTGGACAGTTACATGGCAACTCGAACTAACTTAAGTAATCAAATTGGTTACTATATATTATCTTAGGAGCTCAACTCTTACAGCTCCGCACATAGAGGAATATTGTTCGAATAAAATAGAGTTTTATTAAACCAGCAGCTTAGTTTACGTAAAAGAGTTTCTGTGGTCTACAATGTGCGGAAATAGAAAGACTTGAAAGTGAGAATTCTGATTACACCACACATTCTCTTAAATGAAAGCAAAAAAGGAAAAGTTAGTTAATTTATTCAAGTGGCCCAGATGGACAGTTGGAGGCAACCTTTCAACCTTAAAAGAGGAGACCCAATGTCTGATATTGATTCTGGTTTACGACTTTGAGGCCATAAGTTTAGTTTAGTGTACTTTTTCTCTTATATGATAAGATCACTTTACTATCGAAGAGAAGTGATGGTTATCTCTTCTGCTTTGTTGAAGATTCTTTTGTCCGAAATTTTACTACTATATATATCCATTAGTAATTTAGTATGTATACTTGTAACATGAAAATATATATTTAGAGAGAAATGGGAAGGTAGCAAACATATATATATATATATATATAGCAGAACATATTTATACACCAGGAGAGCGGATTGGTTGGACAAGATTGGTCTAAAAGCTCTAGCTCTTTGCTGGAAAGAAGTCAAATGGGAAGTAGAAGGAAGCTGGGTTTGTTGCTTATGATTTTCACGTATCTTTACATGTTTGTATGCTGCTCTTCTCTTCATCATCAGCCCTTATTGCCTTCAGGTATTTTCTTGTTGGTTATCTTCTTTCTTAGAAACTTGGCAAGTTATATTGACTTTACGTATGTATATAGATATGTTTGCCGTTAGAAGTATAAGGTTTGAAGCTCGAACTTTCTGAGATTTTTTCATCTATGCATACAAGGGTTTGCCTTTCAAGACTCTAGAAAAGTATTCATGAGAGTTTCATATGATCAGAAGCACAAAAGGAACCTCTGCGAGGTCTAGGCTAGGCTACCCATGACAGAAAATATGTTCTGGGTCAGGATAGATCAGTTAATTATATGAAGTATAAAGAAGTTTTACCTTCTATGGTACGGAGAAAGTTTCTAACCCTTCTAATTACAAGTCAATTGAGTTTTAAACTGAAGACTATTACTAACCACATGATGACGACTTTCGTATCTTTCTCAATATTTTGATTTTTTTGCATAAATTCGATAAGTATTTCATACCTTTAGTAGAAGAAGTATAAAAATGATTGAGGGAGAGTTGGCCTGTTAGAGCCTTGACCTCTGAATTTAAAGTATATGCTTCAGCTTTACTCGATTCGAAACCTTAAATGGTATTCGATAAATTATTTGTACTGACGTACCAAGAGCATCAAAACAATGAATTTGAAGAGGAACCAATACATCATTAGCAGGTTCTATTTACAGATTCTTTGGCATGAAGGTAAAATCAGAGTAGAAAAGGTGCAAAATTTTCAATGATAGTGTCAAATCTGAATTTCTGATAACATGTCACTTACTTCAATTATTTCACACAAGATCTTCGTTGTACCACCCTCGTCTGAATTCCACTATGGACCAATAGAAACCACATAATTAAAGTGCCTTTTTCTTTAGTCACCATACTACTTAGTATTTGGCCACTATCCTATTATTGTCTTCATAAAAGAGCAAAAGAACGTACCATTCTTAAAAAATGAAAGCATCATAAGCTAATGCTTTTGTTTTATATATGTTAATAATCAAATGTAAACCTACAATATTAGCCTATATAAAAAGTGAACTTTATTTTATTTTTATATTTTTGGGAGTCAAATCGGTTTCATAATGGAGCATGAGCATCAAATCACATATTGCAAAAGTCTATCATATCAGATTCTTGTCTTCCACAAGAAAAGGTTCTTCTTTTGCTAGTGCATCCCTGGGGATAGGTCATAGCTCACAGGTATCTCAATATATGAATCTTTCACATCGTCAGTAATTGAGCTTGGAATATTAAGTGCAACTAAAATTATGAGAATAGTATGAAATGAATGGTAGTTCAAGCAAAAATGGAGATGCAACACCAACACTCCACTACTTCTCTCATCTCATCTTATTCCCCCTCATCTACTGTTGAGAGACAATTATTAGACACTGAAGGCTTGGTGGGCAACTACTAGGCAAGTAGGCAGCATAGCAATTATCTCTTCAAGGGAAATTGTAACAACTCTTTTCATAGAAGAAAAAGGGAATCTATACTGACGAACTTTAATTGAGATTTTGACAATCTTTTAGAAGGTTTTATGATGATCTTTCCGAATTTTAAAACTTTTAAGAGTCTAGAGAACAAAACGGATACTGGCAGTTTAACTCCTATTGAAATTCTGTTTACAGATTCCTTGAAGGTTATTGATCAGTTGGGAGATAAATATACACATGAGCATGAACCTGGCACCAGAAAGTCTAACCATGGGAGAAGTCGCATAGTACACAGCAGCAAAATTGCCCATGGCGGTTTTGGAGGAGAACATGCTACTGGTGGATCACCTGGCTTAGGTGACCATGGAAATAATGGTGGCTCTGGAACACCTTATGCACAAGGAGGTGCCACTGTCATTCCCATATATGCAGGAGGAGCTGCAAGTAACCACCATCCAAACACACACCACAGTGCTGGCAGCTGCAATCAGAATAACATAATTCTCACCTTCATCTTGACTGCCCTTGTCTGTCTTGTATGTTTGTATGGTGGACAGGAGAGCTAGACTAATCCATATGTGTGCAGAAAAATGGTTTGTGGGCTGTGTGTGACAGGTAGATAAGACCTGTGGTTGTTTGTGTTTTCTGTGTGGTGCCTTCCTAAATGTTTCTTGTAAGACCTGTATATATTAGGTGTTCAATATGTTTTGTCATTAGTATTATTTTCATTTCTAACCATTTTGGTGTAGCAGTTTGTATATTCATAACGCAAACAGATATTTGATGCAAAATAAACAGAGCTTGAAAACCAAACAATTAGAGCAAGTTCTGCAGTTTTGTCCGTAATTTTTGTTGAGCACGAAATGACAATGGTCCACAATTTAGCTGCTGCTACTGCAAAAAGGGAGATCTGGCTTCATAGTCTCAACCCATGATGAATATGAACTCAACCTTTATTCCCAACGTCCAAAAGTTTTTCGTGGAATGCCTTGTGCATAAAACCTAAGAGTTGTTTCATCCGGTCCTTTAATGCAATCTTTGTGCCATTGATCTAAAAGCATTTTTTCAAAAAAAAAAAAAAAAAAAGGAAAAGAAAAATCACCTCTTGATTTGGCCTCAAATTTCGAACTGTGCGGAAGAAATGTGTGCCTGTCTGAATTCTGTTAGTTTGCATAATCCGTGAGGTAAAGATAATCTAAAAAATTTCTATGTTACGAGCTGCCAATGTTATGACTACAAAAGTAACTTTGAGTCCATTTAAACCCCACTGGCGTTACATAACGAAAATGAGTGATGGGTATAACTCATGTGGCAAACATCTTAATAACCATCTCGGAATCTGAAAATATTACAATTACATCATCAGTCAAATTTTCACTTCTTTAGCATACTTTTAGTTAGACTGCACTCTAATCTTCTAACATCTTTACATCCTTATCAATAAGAGATGATATAAAGGCATAATGAGATCATCCATTGTTTTAAATCTACAAAGATAAATCAGCGGACAAAAGCAAAGCTTTGTCATTAAATAATAGTCAACTTTCATTTAGAAATGACTGAGTTGCTCAAGTTTACGAGACTCCAAAAATTTGCAGCGCCCTTTACCACTTGATTCAATTTCTTCACTTCTCCTCTTGGATGAGGTGAAGCCAACATTGCTTAATTTCAATTGCCGCTTGCCACTGCTACTGCCCAAACCATCTTCGTCCATTTTATCAGATTCCCTAAACAAACATGGAGATAAAAAAAATAATTAATTAATTATCCCCAAAAAATGGTTATAAGTGAAGCTTTGCATACAGATTTGTATATCAGAAAGGGGGTGAAAAAATGGAGTATAGCAGAATTGCACTCGAAATGTACAACTGCTTGTAAGAAGCATTGGGCCAAAGCCAATACTCTAATTCCAAAATATTAATTAAATATCAAATGAACAACTTTCCAAACAGAAACTTAGGGAACAACAGCCGATATTTAAAGAGATTCAGGATCAGATTGCTATATTTTAGGATGTCCAGGACTTCAAGAAATGCAGTACCTGAATTAAGGATAAAAAGAGAGCAAGTATGAAAGCACCCATGAAAAAGAGGAAAATTCACAGAGGATAGAGTCTTCAATTCATTTGGTAAGAGATTGGACACATAATGAGATTTGTTTGTTTAAAACGGACTACTGCAGAAAATTAAAACCAAGTATAGATATAAAAGTTAACTTCTTTTTCAGATTTTTGTTTTATTTGTCCTTTGCCTCTCTGTTTAGAACTTTGAAAGTCATAAACGAACAAACTCCAAAAGACATGATATTCTGAAATAGATAATTATCATCGTTGAAGAGAAAATAGTTACAATTTCCGCCATGGCCTCTGATCCTTATCAAACTACATCATGTTGACTATTATAAAAAGAAAATGTTTTATTGCAAATAATTAACATGAAGAAATGTTTAAGAGAGAGAAGGAGATTATAATCCAATGTAATTGCAATTTTTGATAATGATCACAAAGGCTTTACAAGAAGTTCTATGTTATCTTGTATCCCAAATCATTCTTTCTCCAGGCTTCAGATGGCTTTGGAGGGGAAGAACAATCTAAACACTTAAGTGCAGGATGCTAAACAATATCCTTGTTATAGCAGCATTATCATTTTATCAAGAAAACATAATTATTGTGGTGGCAGTTGTGAAAGGGCTACAGAGGCTGTAATTAAACCATTAACTATTGGCCCAAAAAAAAAAAAAAAAAAACCTAAAAAGTGGAGTTACACTCTGACTTAAGCAAGGGAAACCATATTTTCACACTGCATAGTAGCATAAAGTAGACAGACAAGATAGCAGGTGCTTACACAGTTTCACCAAATTCTACTAGAATATTTGCAATAAAAAATGCTGAGGAATGTTGAATGAGGACTGACCACAAGACTTCAACAGTGTCTTTGAAGTAAGAATTGCATGTTCCCCAACTGAAACGAACTAAAGATGGGAACCCAAATACCAAGTGTTTGTGATCTTCCAACCAGGCCTTAGTTAAAGGATCTGAACACATGAAAATATTATTAGATTTGTCATATTGGAATAACCCTCTCATACTTTGGAAATAACATATGATAACGAGAATTAACATTTTCACCTCCAGGATACCCAGAACCAAAGTTCCTATGCATATTTTCTGCTGTTTCCTCAAGCACCCATTCTCTCACAGCTCGATCCCTAGTGACCTACTTAATCAAATACAAAATAGAAATAATCTTATAACTTAAAACCAAGGAGATTTCGAGAAGGGGGAGTTCGTTACCTTGGCAACTATGCTTGCACCACTAACAACTGGATAGAGACTATCAGCCTTCTTTGAAACAACAAATCTGATGGAAGGAAATCTTTCAGACAGTTTTATTCTGTACTTCTCTGGATCTCCCACGGTATCCAAATAAACCTGAAGTACAATAACATGTAGAATTATTCCACCATCATCACGGCATTACCTCACCACGTTTGAGTTCAAAAAGTGACAGGCTTCTATAAACATCCTACATCTATGAGGCTATCTATTAAAGATGTTCAATTTGGTAATATTCATGCTTTATAAGTGTTGTTGGTTTTTCACAACAAAAGAATGCAAATAAATTAAATAAAAGAATCCATGCAGTAGTAAATCAACAATATTAATAGGCGAGTTGCAAGTACGTTTAAACATGGAGAATTATTAAAAGATACATGTATCTCATAAAAGCTATATAAAGAATTGTACCTCAGTTAGAAGAACCCCCATGTTTAGCACCCTAGTGACCAAGCCCATTGCAGATTCATGTGAAATCTCATTCAGGTTTATCTTGGTTCTGTCAACAAGAAAACGGGGGAAAAAATCTAATGAGAAAGATGAAACACTTGGAAGGCCAACAAATTGTTATTAAAACAAGTACTAACTTATTGAGCATTTTAGCAGAAAGCTCTTTAGGATCTATGACATCCACAGCCCACCCAATTGACTCATTAGCCTTCAATTCCTCAAACAATTCCTTCCTCCTCTCTTCCTTTAACGTCTTCGAATCTGCAAGCAGTTAAACAACCACTTAATCTAGATTACCCTAAACTACACAAGACCGAATATTATTTACAAACCCAGATAAATAAATTTTAATAAGTAAATTTATAAAAGAAAAGGCTAAAGATGAGAAATAGCAAAAGCAAGAAACCAGCAAAGCTCAAGGTAGAGAGAGTTTTCTGGTAGGAACGTGCACAGTACAAGCATCCGTACACCATGGGACCTGAAAAAAAGAGAACGTTTTCAGAAAACAAAAAACAAAACACTGGACAAATCACAAATATGAAACCAAACAACAGGAGACCTAAAACGGGGCCACGTCCAGCTTCGTCGATGCCCATTATACAGGGGTTTGATGCCCATTTTGGGAGAGGTGGTTCCGATCCCATCACTCACTTGCACGCGCCACTGCCCGACCTGCGGCTTTGGCTTTAACTTTACCAATTCTATTTCCCGCCAGAAAATAAAAGGGTGTAAGTGTTTTGGCGCATCGGATTCACAACGAAAGGCCTTAACGTCGATTGTAAGATAAATTTTTCAGTGTATCCGTTCTCACTAGTCCCGCATCACCAATGACGATACACCATAAGAATGTGTTATAACCCTCATAAGAAAAATTACAAGAAAATGATTCATATTTCTAATACGTTAAATTTATAACTTCTTAATTTATATTTTATTAAAAAACTGAGATACAAATTTTTTGTACATAGTATTATTCGACTAAATAGTAAAAAAAAAAAGCTTAATTAATTATAAGAAAATTTTTAGAAATATGTTAATATATACCATTTACAAAATATAGCTGCCTCGAGTGTTATTTATTTACCTTTTCTTTTATGATATAGTGGTAATCGTGATAAATAAAAATACTTTAGTGATTCTGAATTCATCAATAATAATTTTTAAAAAATTCATAAAATCGTTGTAAGCCCACTGGACTGCCATATAATATTTATTAAACATTGGTATATGTTGTCTTGTGATTGTGTTGATGACATCTTATAACTTAAGATGCGAGGTGAAGGCCCACAGGAATAATGTTGTCTGAAAATAGAGCTTCAAGTTAAAGCCGAAAGCCTCATCATTGAAACGAAGACTTCAATAAAAAAATACTTATTATGATAAATAAATTGTTACCCAAAATCATTTTATTAAAGAAAAAAACAATGACATAATTATTATACAAGTATAAAATAAATAAAAACCCAAGATCATAGGAATAACCTTATTTATTTTATTTTTTATAGATACAAGTTGTATTATAAATTTTTATTGGTTATCATGATTTATCGACTTATAATATCATTAATCAGCCACCTAAAATAATAATTTCACAATTATCACATTTGAATTATATAATATAGAATATTGCTAGACTTGAATTAAGTAGGTCATATTTATTAATTTAAAACATAAATATTTATCAATCATTTTATTGGACTACTCCGATATCTTAAATTAATTAAAATAAATGTGAGTAAATATTTTTCGAAAATTAATTAAAAGAATTTTATTTTATGGTAAACTTTTACTTGGATTTGCTTAACATATTTATAACTAAAACTCATACCGAATCCAAAAAAAAAACGCATGTGAAATTAGGCATGCACCGGTTCTAACCAACTAGAAATCTCATTCTTGGGAACATCAATTTCTATTGTGTGAAAAAGAAAAAATATGCATTATTGTAAAGATATAAATGGAGTTTTTTTTTTTTTTTAATCTTTCCCATATTAAAACTTGTAGGTTTAGAACTTTAGATTTTTTAATTTATAAAAAAGAAAGGCTTACAATAGTCTCTTATATATTCATTATAATGTTTATTTAGACATTAAATTCAAATAATGAGATATAGATCATTAATCAACTACCAATTATTTCAAAAGTGGACGGTAAATAAGATTGTCCAAAAATATATTGCTACTATTCTTCATTTATAACTAATTTGACGGAATTTTTATTCAGAACCATGTATAATAACACTGAAAATCACCATAACAAGACTTCGACAAACAAATACTCTACGTGGCGAGAAAAAGTAAAGTAATAATAATAATGTTGTATTAATTGTAACGTTTATTTGAGATGCTAGGTGAACTGGTGAAGGGCCCAAAAGAATAACAATGTTAAATGAAAATGAAGCTTAAAGTGAAAGCCTTGGATGATAAAATTCCAGAAGCATCATTATTGAAACTAAGAAAGATTTACACAACATCGTTTATCTATACTTGTATTACAAAATACCATGACGCATTTCTCTACACAGCCTGTCCTCCAAAAGAGCTCCTCTTAACTTTGGAAACCACTGCACAGAGATCCATCATGTTTGAGTATGAACGAATCCTAGCCTAGAAACAAACGGCGTCAAAAGGGGAACTACAGCCTACAGCCACACAAATCAAAATGCAAATATATATATACACATTTAAGGGATTTTTTTTCTGTGATAGAAATCCAATGTTTTGCAACTGGAACTTAAAACTTGTAATCCGGGATTAAGGTTATAAAAAGATCTGATCCCTGTGACACAACAAACCCCTCTCTATTAGCATCACAAAGTTTATAAATCATATAAAACATGAAGACAATTGGTTATTGGTTACTGCATCATTGATCAAGTCTAGATACTGAATAGCTTCCTGAGGGAGGAGTCCTTCAAGGAAAAAGTTAAACAAGTGAGAGTGAGTCCCTTGCATCATATTCACACTCTGAACCAATATTCTCTTCCCCTGCTCCTTGCTCAGCTCTGTTGCCTCTATCAATGGCAGTACATCTCTCTCCTCTTCCTGAAAGTGCTCTTTACACTGCCCCTGTTAACAAAATACCAATCACATTTATTTTAACTACTTTCCTTAGATTTTATTAAAATATGAAATACATGAATGGTTTCGTTATAATTCCTCCTAAAATTGGTTCATGATTGTGTGAATCTGTTAAAGGAGGTTACTGACAACAAAACAAACAAATAAATAATCAACCAGGTCTCCTTTTTGTGTTAATTGAAGTTTAGAAAAAGATAAAATGAATGATTTTATCCTTGAAAGCTTTAAGATGCACGTTGCCTGTCGACTGGGGTTGCTTTTAACTGGTCCAAACTTCAAAGTGGATGTTGCTTTAGCATATAATGTACATGTACCTGTAATGATTTGAGGCGAGCTGAAAGGTTGTAAAGTGCTTCTTGATAGATAGGACTTCCAGAGTCCAAAACTCCAATGGACTTGATATCTTCTTTGATGCCATTCATTATGGGTAGGTCCCTTGCATGTTCCTCATTTGCAGCCTTGCATAGTCCTGCAGTACCATCACGTCCAATTTCATTTTCAACACTATAAACATTGCCAACTAACCAAGCAAATAAAATTCCAAAACAATGTAACCAAAAAAAAAAAAAAAGTCCAATAAATAAATATGGGATTGGCCCTCTTTCATAATATCGTACGGTTGAACCAATTCCAAGTTTGCCTCCAAAAAGAAACACAATTAGCAATCCCAATCTTGTCAATTAAATTCAGATTATGGGTTTGGCTTGTTTCATATTTATGAGACTAATTTCACAATATAATCCAAGATTAAATCGTAACTTTATTAATATTTATGGTAATAATTTAGTTAAACGACAATCTAATGATTTGACCCATCAATACCATTATCCAATCATAAATCACATTCAACATGATTTATAAGTAAAATATTTGCGGAACATGCGTTTACAAGTTATTCAGTTTCAATGTGTTCATAATTATTATTTCATTTTGTTTGTTGAGCGAGAAAGCAAGGGAAGTTGATTATATTTTGATTATGTGCAACAAGGTCCATGATAATACGGTAGACATTACCTCGATCAGCCCTCTCGAGGACAGGAAACACGACTCTCTCCTCCATCTGAGCGTGCTCCAACATCACCTCCAGCAGCTGCGAGTAGCTCTTCCCAAACTTCCTCACCTCCATCCTGGGAGTCCCCATTGCCGGATCAACCGCCTTCTTTCCGCCACGTTTCGCCAGATCCTCCGCCCACCTCACCATCCTCTCCAAATGCCACCTCACACTCTTATGCTGCAGCCACGTTACCCTCACTATAACAGGCGTCGTCTCCTCCCACTCATACTCATACTCATCCTCCCCACCCCCATTCATCATAGCCGGCGTCAACGGCGGCTGCGGGAACTTACTCTCCAGGAAACGCAGCAGAGCTTCCCGACCTCCCGAAACGGTCTCGGAGCCAATCTGAAGAACGGTAGACGTTTCGGATGCTATAAAGCGGGGAGAAACTGATTTGTAAAGCAGAGCGAAACGGACGTAGGCGGTGAGGAAGCTGGAGGCGGAGCCGTACAATTTGACAGTGGGGAAGGAGGGCGGCGGCTGTGGGTTGACAGGTGGTAGCTGTGGTTGGGGTTTGACGGAATCGAAGGGAGCGATCTCCGGCTTCAGCTTCTTGGAACAACTGAAATAGTTTCCCATGTGAAGGAGCGAACAAAGATCTGAAGAAGTGGGAATGTAGAGAAATTAAGACAAAGGAAGAATGGAGTGTGTTGGAAGATATTTGTTAATTTTTTTTTAATGATGGATGGATTGGTAGTCAGTTAGGGAGTTAACACTAACTGATACTAATGACTCTATGTATTTATGTATGTATGCATGCATGCATGCATGTATGTGTATGTTACGGTCAAGCAGCCCAAGGGTGGGTTGGGTTGGGTTGGGTTGGGTTGGCTTCAGAAGAAAGGAAGAAAGTTTTCCCTCGTTTTTGAGGGAGCAAGAACGACGGATGAGGTGCCTTGCCTTGCCTTGCCTTTATTACGCTCCCCTTTTTGCTTTGTTTCTTCTTTTGTCCGTTGGAAACTTTCTTTCTTTGCCACCTCATCAACTTACTAAGTCTTATCTAATACCCTGTCCAGATGCGCATGCCAACCAGTGTCTCCCCAGTACAAATGCTAGTAACAACGCCCTTTGAGCGTCGCCCCAGCACTGCCTCCATCAGTTCTCAAAGCTATTAAGCATATTTGTCCTTGCCTTCATTCTTCAGCTTCCTACTCGACTCCCTTTCAAATAGTAATGGTAGGCTCAATATACATGTCCCAATTCCTCCACCCATATTTTTTCTTTAATTTATGTAATCTACAGATTGATCTGGCATGCATGCCAGCTTTCTTGGATTCTGTATTTAATGACTTCTCTTGTTTTTCCAATTCATACTGCCAAAATTGTACCATACCAGAGCAACAATTAATGTATAGGTTATTATATGATGTGATAAAATATAATTTATAAATAAATAAATATATGTATTGGACTTTATCAATGATTATCTTATCCCAATACAATAATTATCAAAATATTTGAAAACTTCACTAGCCGTTTCATTCACTCATCACTTATGTCACTTGTGGTTGTGGGTCAGATTTGGAGCGCTCTCAGAATATGAAATCCCACCCAAATGCACCCATTCTCGCCTTCTTGTCGGCCGGGGTTGACCTCACTCATCTGTTTCACTGTTTGTGCTTGCCAACCAAAACAAGAATTCTGATTCTTCTCAGTTTTATTTTTTCACTAACATTTTATGCAAAAATCTATTGTTTATTTGATTACTCGCAAAAATAATCTAGATGATTTTATTATAATTTTTTTAAATTTAGATATTATAGCTTTTTAAACGTTTGACACATTTTATTAAATACCATTTGATACTCCATTCATTTTATCGAACACTGTCGGATAATGTTAAATATTTATATAGTTTATCAAATAATATTATGTGTATTTATCATCAAACAAAATATTGTAACATCAAAATTTATAAATGGCAAGTTAAAACGTAAATACATCTACCCCTTTAGATCAATTCTTACAATTTTTTCTTATTGATTTATATTGTATCTCACATTACATTTTATTTCGTATTTAACAATCAACTTATAGATATTACATTTCACAATATAACAATCAACTTAGTTAACTCAGATTTGGAAGCACAAAGCAAACACACTCCGTCAACTAATTAAATTCGTAAATAAATACTATATACGTCTCAACATATCCCAACTGTTGCGTTACAACTAAGGTGAAATTGAAAATTGAATTACACTGACACATGACACATGACACATGACACATGACACATGAACGATGATAAATAATTAGATTTCAAGAAAACACTTAAAGGAATGTGGGGTTAAGTGTTTTCTTGAAATCTAATTAGGGGGTCAGAGTAAATTCCCCTAAATAATAATAATTAAACCGCAGCCTCAACTCCATCACATGAGTTGGGATAACATATATGTAAATAAATATTGGGATTTGTGATGCTGGGTTTAACAAAAGAACAGACTATAATAAAGGAATATTAGGTACTCAAATGTTGACCCATATTCTCAAATAACCAAGAAGAGTCCTTCAATAGACCATATCTGTTAACAGTGGAATAATATTAACAAAACCATCAGATAGTACAAAGATTTTAAAAACAGTGATAACATATAGTTGGATCCTAAATAACCAGCACTGGTGTCCATATACGGAACCAGAAACATTTTCCTCCTTTTTTATTTTTCTTTTTTTGTACACGAATCATTAAAAAAAAAAAAAAAAACAACAACAACAATACTACGATACTATATTTAGTTTTGCCCCCATCTAACACTTAAATCCTCCACAGGCAACAACCCAAAGTATGATGATCAAGGCAAGAATTCCTCCTCCTATCATCAGCTTCATTTGGAGATTCTGCAGCCACATCTTTCGTCGCAGTTGCCTGCCTTGCCTCTGGAAGCTGTCAGCCTAAAATCAAGACAAGAAACAGCACATAATGTCAGTCTCAAACTTCGTCTAAACCCCTTTTACCCTTGTAAGACAAATAATGTACCTGGAACTGGAGGTTTTCAGTTTTGTCCACCAGTAGTTCAATCCTCTCCCCACGATCTAAAACCTGCAAACACGGGAAAATAAGTCATACAAATTGGTCCGACATCAACAATTGACAGTTTTATAGATTGGCTGCTTGACAGTAGAGAAAATGATGTAATATAGCATTGTGCTTTTAGGTGAGAGCCAAATAATTTCTTTCAAATGGTCAGATAAATTGTTCAGGTGAGACTGAGCTTGGTTGTTGGTGCCTGGTGGTTTCTCAACATTACAAATGATGTTATATTCATTTAGCTGCAATATCAATTTCTCATTAATTTTGCAATCTTACAACAATCTTAAATTAAGTTATATCTGTTCGGATAAAAAACTAGGACACAAACTTGGGAAGTAAACTATGATTCAATAAGAAAATACTAACTGTTGACAAATTAATGACTCTTGCCTTACTCTTCAACAAAGAAGTAGTTATATTACTGTTAAACTAGAATTATAGTCCATAATATAATCATAACAAAGCAGTTTGGGTCATAGAGTCCTTTCTCTATGTCTTTGATAAGCTTTTAAATGTGGCTGCCGCCTAGGTCCATAACCTACCTTTTAGAAGCATTATTCTCCCAAAAGCTTTGACTTCATAAAGGGAAGGGGCAAATAAATCTCTACTAGCCTAATAAAGATATCAACTCCCAAAAGTCCTCTACCTTGTCAAGTATCAACCATAATTAAGCTAAAATTAACCAAGACTTCCTATAATCACTATGAAATTCAAAACTGAAACTAGCAACAGTCAGAGAACGAACACCTTGATTGTGCCTTAAATTGATTGACCAACTTCTCCACATGGCAGCACAATGTAATTTCAAAACAAGATACTATTTGTTAACAGGGGCAACACCATATACATCTAATATGTTTAATATAAAGCATTTTTTACTTTTTTGAATACCAAGAATCCCTCTAAAGGTCCATTTGGTTTGAGCTCCAGAATCGGAATGGTTATTCATTCCTCCTGTTTGGTTCAGTACAGAATCAAAATCTGAATTTCTTTGAAGTTGTTTGGATTATAAAAGCCCACAATCGGAATCAATACTGATTACTATCAACTAGCATGGCAGCTCATGCTGTTGATGAAGATGTTGTTACTGAAGTCAAGAAGATTGAGATGGTTGAATGACTTCAGCAGGAATTAAGAAAGGAACAATATCTGACGACACAGGGATGCCTTTTAGATTTCCCCCACTCCTCCTGTACTCCCGAAATGCTTATTTACAGGTCAGTTGTAGCATTTCTGGATCTGGATCTGGACCTTAGATTCATATAATATCACTTGCTTCACATTTACACTTTCTTTTAACCAGGTATTTCTTAGATAATGCGTAGTTTTAAAATTAAATATAATTCGCGCACTTGCCATTTATCTCTGTTTTTGTTACTTAATAATATTTTTCTCTATAATTTGGCATTGATATTAGCATTTTGCCTTGCAGTATGCGGGTGATGATGAGAATGTAGATGTGGTGGGCTGAATGAGAAATTAAATGCTGGTGGGTTTGAAAGTCTGATATTTCTCTTTGAACTATAAGATCAGTTTTTCATTTTGATTCTGGTCAGGAATCACAATCGATTAATGGGGGTAGGGGAAAATGACTAATTCTCTTCCCTAGGTATATGTTTTTTAATCAAACAGCAGGAATGGGAATACCTCATTCCCATTCCCATTATTGGGTGTATTTTTACCGAACCAAACACCCCCTAAGTTCGTTTCCATGTTTAGTTGTTTACTGAGTTTAAGATTATGGACTAAGGCAAAGCCTACATGATGCAGGTAATCCAGAAAAAATAGTTTTTTCCTGAAATGCTGGCTGCTGACTAAGATTTTAGGACTTGAGCAGGATGGTAAAAGGATTGCATGAGGGCTGTAGGAGTATAGGCAGGTTAGGAACGAATTTGGGCTTGTGTTTGGGTTTGAATTGTTGGCTGCAAAGTGATTTCAGAGGCTGAAGGTCTCAGAAATCGCATAGGAGAAATACGATTACGACTAAAAAGATTAGGACTGATAGTCGCACAGCCCCTTAGAAGTTGGCTAGTCGCACCAAATTCTAGGTTTTTTTAGCCTCGCACTAAGCTTGGAACAAGAACTGAGCGTTCTCAATTGACTGAATAATGCTCTCTCTGCCTTTATTGATGCCGATGACCCCTTTATAAAGAGGTGTAAACAACAACTGAACTAGGAAACCTTCCCCTATTAGGATTGGTATCCTTACTAACTAGGAAAGAAGAGAAAAGGAAACCCAAGCTGGAAAAAGAAATTCCCATGCTGGAACTAATTTCCAGATTAGGAAAGAAATCCTAACAGAGGACAATCAAGTCCTTTTATTTCCTAAAACTATTAAAATGAAATTTAAAGTCATTAAAGTAATTAAACTCGATGCTGCTGCATCACTACAACTTTGATAGTCAATTAACTTGGGAGTTATAATACTTCAAGTGGCCAAAGAAAGTTGAATCCTGAACCTCCTAGTTGAAACCAAAGGCCTCAACCACTCAACCTAACTTTGAGGGGTATGCGTTCTTCATCTTATTTTTACCATCTAGCATTAGTTGAAGCCCCTTCTAAAATCTCTCTAGCACTATAATAGAAAAACAGTCATTTAAGTGAAGCCAAGAACAAGCCACACTTTCTCACAGGGTATTATCAACGACCAAACCGGAGATTTTAGAACTTGCTCACGAATTATCAACATCAAGGCATTAAAACATAGGAATTTTCACTTTGTATCAGAATGTAAATCACAGTTCACTTTAGAGAATAGATTCATGTCAAAGGAATGCAGCATAGCCTCAGAAACAAGCTGTCCATTCCAAATATTTGAAAATATCTTTTGTTTAAATTAATTAAGTAGTCCCCTCATCCATTGCAATTTGACTTCTCTATTTCTAATAATGAAATTAAACCCACACACTATGGCAGCAGTTGACTTCCCGTAGAATAACCAGGATCAGAGCTTAACGTTCTCTAATCAAAAGCACGCAATATGACTGAAATCTCTATATTAACTACATTGGTAATCGAAAGACTATAATAGGAGTACTTCGATTTTTACCAATTACACATAAAATGTTTTGATTAACTACACCAGTCTTCAAGAAAGACAAACGTACCTTCTCAATATTGTCCATCATAATCCCCTTGACCTCAGTTATCTGAGCCTTTAATTTTGCAAGCTTGCTCATCTCTTCTGGGTGATTCATACAATACTGCATGTGTTCCTTAAGCCTCGGCCTAAAATTGATAAGAGAACGTTGTTGGCTAACAAAGAATTGCAATAAGAAAACACAAAGCCTTGACATAATGAATCACACACGAACCCAAATTCTCTGTCAAGATTGTATGCAATACTAAACCGATCTTCGAACAAATCATCATCATCATCATCATCAGCAAGTGGGTGTGAAGCCTCATTCTGAATATTTGCAGCATAACGCTGTTTAAAATCATCCTTCACTCGTTCCAGAAACACAAAAGGCACATTCCTCCCAAGTGATTCATCCGCAACAACAAGAAATACTGCACAAAATTACAATCATACCACACATCTTAACAACAAATTTCATACTCACTAACTATATATATATATATAATTAATTAATTAAAGGAAGAACTATAAAAAATTCATTAAAATACCCTCAGTTTTGACCTAATGACTTGGCCTAGCTACGGACAACTCAAATGATATATGAAAAATACCCGGAAATTAAATTCATAGAGACCTCATTAAAACCCATAAAATCTATTCAAAGCACCTTCATGCATGTAACTATCTACTAATTAACAAACCAGAAGGGTTTTCCAGTTACGAGGTCAATGAAATTACCTAAAAATAAATTAATTAATTAACAAAGAAAGCAGAAGAAAATTACCGAATCCAGAGTCGACGAGGAAATTGAAAGTGTGGCCATCGCATGAATACGTGTACTTGCTGCTATTAGATGGTAGTTTCTGTAAACATTGAACAGCTATTGTACTAAAATTTCCAGAATACGAAGTGTGTTCTGCTAAGACCACAGTCCCCTTCGCAACAAAGCTATATATCAAACCCTTCTCACTCATCTCTCAAACAAATCTACAAACACGTCATAAAAATAAATAATTAAAAAAGGCGCAAAAGAAATTCAACAAAATATGCAGAAACGCAACAAATACGAGTAAGAATCAAAGCGAGACGAAGATATTAGAAGCACAGTAGTTGATCTAACCGGAGGATCCGCGAATCTGGAGTGAGTAAAGTGATTAGAATCCAGAAATAGGGAGATAATGCCAAGTAAGTTGGTGTTTGCTTCGTGTTCAAGACTTGAACTTAATCGCGAAGTCGAGGGATTGAGGAAACGTGGTTCATTCCAGGCTCCAGATCGGTTTGGGTGCGTGGAACGGAAGTTGTTTTGATAGGGTCATGTTTGTTAAGAAGATGATAAAAGTGGGTTTAATGAGCATCATTTATAAAATTTGGAGTTTAGTAAAATTCACGTTAAATAATGGGGAAATAACCTAAAATAGCCATATTTTAGGGGGGTCTTTCAAAAATAACCAAGCTTCTATGATTCTC